>JAWNNO010000604.1:0-52840 GCA_035044985.1 Lordiphosa fenestrarum
TACGTGCAGCTTAAAAGATGAAACATGCCGGCCGCCAAACATCGGTCTATCGATATATACAGGGTTGGCAAGTGTGAGTCGACTGAACTGGTAGTTCAGGCACTGGTTCCGAAAACTGTTCTCTGTGGATGCTAAGAGCGGGGTGGGTGTTTTTTGAATCTCTTTATTGTAAAATAGCGGAGTTAGAAATTTAAAGTAGAAGCGTGGAGATAGTTGGCTGCAGTTTAGTCAAGTGCGAAAAATAAAATTAAAATTATTAAAAATAATTTAAATAAAATAACGTAAAATTAAGATAATAAAGTGAGTGCACTGGATCAAGTTGGAGGACGAGGAAAACTTGGTGAGTCGAACCAGGGGGGTGCAAGGAGAAGGAGACATGACCCGAATTTTGGTTTGCCCATAGAAACCATTGGACAAGTGGATGACCGAGTTGGAGACGTCCAGCAAACGAGGAAGGCAGTTGGCCACCGGAGGCACAGCGTGGAAGCAAGATTGGCCACTTACCTCTGGGTGGCCCAGTTTTCGTGGTCTGGGGGAACCAAAAGAGCGCTGGTTGGTTTTTAGGTTAACTAACCTGAAACCAACACCCCTCAGCCAGCCATAATCCAGTATATTTTAGTTTAAGTATTTATATATTTATTTATTTATTATGCATTAATCTCTATTGTCTCCTATATGTATAAAGTCCTTATTGTTTAGATTAAGTGTACTACAGGAAGCTCGAGCTAGGTAGGATGCTAGGGTCCAAGAGCATTAAAATTATAACGTGGTAAAAAGAAAAGCAAATGTGTGAGTAAAGTTTTTGTGTTGGGTGAGATGGGGATATAAAAGGGTCCAACCAAACCTAGATAAGGGGATCAAGGGAAATGAGTCAAACCTGGTCCAAGGAGGGAGGGCCACGCTGGGCAGAAAACACCGAACTGTCAGGAGCTGCATCTGAAAAAGTTGGATCCATGAATTAAAATTTTTTTGTTGTTACTTACCGACTAGTCCCTCTATGAAGGTCGAACTCATCCCTGAGTCAGCCGCGAGCTAGCCGGCGATCGATAGGAGGACCCGCGAAAAAGAAGTCGGACAATAACAAGTTTTTTACCATATCTGGGTCTAATATAAAAAAGCTTATTCTAGTAATAATATGAAATAAGTAAGTGAAATTTAACCAAAGTTACAAAGTTTGGGAAGTCGGAACAGAACCCGAACCGAAGCAAATACAATTTTTCCCTACCTAACCCATACCGATCCGGAACAAAAGAATTTGAAAAGGGTTCGGCTTAAAGAAAAATAAAGAGTGATTACTAATTTTGAAAGAATATTTGTATTTTAAGCTCTGCAGATATTACAAAGTTACACTTAAAGCCATCAGAGAGGGATTAGGGTAAAATTTTGTTCAAATTGTTGCATTCAATTTACAAAACATCTGTAAAATTACAGAAACCCAAACTTCTTCCCAGCGATTTCTACTCATTTTGGTGTACTTGTCTCTTTAGAAAAACGTTCTCATATATTAAGGTCAGTCCCAATTTTAACATCTGAGAAACCAAATACCATATACAGAAATGTATAATCGTCAAAAGGAATTAATGGACGAAAGCATAAATGAATCTTTTCATCAGAAGATGAAATGGAATCTTTGGCTAAGGAGCTAGAAAAAAATAGAAAAATTACAAATATCGGTAAACGATTTCATTTCTTCTTTTGACGGAATTCAAAGATTGTCTCAAAGTTCTTCATTGTAAAGAACTTAATGTCGCATGTGTCGTATAAGCTCTTCTTGCAGCACAAATATCAGTCGAGCCTTCTTTTTGTACTCTTTAGTTTGTTTTGACCAGCCAAGGAGCCGGTATTGATGAAAAATTACTGGAAGGCATTTTAATGATTGAGTTAAACTAGCCTCAAGTGTAATATTTTATTGATAATATCAAAACTCTAAACATCTTTGAATAAAACGCTAAATTATCCTTTAATTTACCTAAAAGTTTTTCAATTTAGCGAACAAAATGATGGCTGAACCTGGGCTTAGCGACCTTCCTTCCGCACCCGCTCCGTGAACCCGAATCCAAAAATTTTCGCAGTTATGCACCCCTGAGTGAATCCGTCCTGATTTTTCAAGGTTTGCAGCCCCGCTTTTAACAACCCTTCCTGCCTGCCTAGATACATTGTTGCCAAAGAATCCAGCTAGAAGGACCATGGTGTAAAAACCAAGATATTCTACCTTTGGAATTTAGTGTTTTTTTTTTCCCTCAATATAACTTGCTCTGTACCTAAGGTAAGCAGAGTATATTGACTTTGTATAAAAGTATGTAAAGTAAATCAGGTTCATATAAAAATTATAAGACACCTTGCGAATTGCATATACACTTGCTCACTTATATTAAATCGATTTCAATGAATCTATCAGATTTACAAACAACTGCGATTCAAGGAGGTTCCATTCTCTTGATATTGTGCTCAGATTTATCTAATACCTCCAAACCGTCATAGTGGAATCTTTTTTGCGCTGAGTGCAGCAAGTTGGGAGCATGAAGCGGTTGAATTGCTCGCGGTCATCTAACACAGATTTTCGTCCAGTTCTACGTTTTTTGCCATATTCTTCGGGACTCTTCAAAAAATTGGTAATAACAGTCCGACTGCGGCCGATTTTGAGCGATATTTGGCTTATATTCAAACCGGTCTTTGAAAAGGCAAGAGTTAAACACTTTTCTTCCTTGCAAAGCAGTGTTTTATATTAAATTACTTTAATTAAGATCGGGAACAAAAAAATTTCAAATGGAGTTATTTTTTCACAGTCTGGCCTCAGTTTCTAGCAAACTTCTATGACTTAACGACAAAATAAAAGGGAAAATTCCAAACAATGGTAAAAATATCTTCCAACGGTAAATTTTCATTGCATATGCTTTATTCTTTCGTTCTTAATATTTGTTTTTGTTATATTCCAGTTCAGAAAGATTTTGAGAGGGAAGATACGTAAAAGTGTCTTATAATTTTGATATGAACCTTATATTCTTGTTCGTTTGAAGAAACAGCTCTCAGAGATGCTTAGAGAAAGAGGTTTGACAACAACAACAGCATGGGACATGTGCTTCTTATACTTGCAGGCAGATCTAGTTTATTATCTTTTTTTGCCACGCCCCTTCCGGCCCTTCGAATTTGAAAAAAACCTTACCCACAGCCTAGACATGTTTAGTTATCAAAATTATTTATCGAGTTGCAAAAGATATGGTAAAACTCAGATGAGCGGTAGTCGAGTTATAAACTAAATAATGTTCACAATGTTTATCAAAATTCATAATGGGCATTCACTTTAGTTGGTAGAGAGTATATTACTCTCTGGCTTGAACGATTCACTTTCTTGTTTGTCTATATTTGCAAACTTTATCGCATTTCTGCCAATAAACTTGATATGTTGAACCAGTGTGCAATAGTTTCTATGACAGTAAGGAACAAGATAAATAATAATAATAAAATAATAAATACGTTTCAATTAAACTTTTCGCCGTTAGATGTCGCTTTAAAGTAGCTGCATGTGCTAAGCTGGTTGCTTTTAAACTCTTCCACATTCAATCAGATGCCTTGGTTCAACAACTAAGGACACCTTGTTTACCTAATAACCATTTCACATGCACACTACCTAAATTTCTCACAGCCCACCCCTTTCATGTCAAACAACCCAACAGATGCGTTTTGCATCTCCTCATTATGTCATCTCTGTGATTTAATAAACAATTAAAATGGTTTCCCCTATCGCATGACAATTATTTGTTTAAGTGTACATTTTACATGATTTTTAGATAACGCTCCGAACAAGCCAATTAAGGTCCCACCAGAGCTGTGCATTTACCTATATAAGTATCCGCCATTTCCCACTGCCGACAGAAAAACAAGCAACGGAAAACCTCTTGCCCATCCGTGGTACGTGACAGCTCGGAAATGAAGCTATTTGGCATTGTTTTGGTTATTTATGTTGTGGCTTTGACACTCTTCGGTGTGGATGGCCGTGGTGGAGGTGGTGGCACCTCCAAAGGAGCCGAGGTGAGTTGCCAGCGCTTGCATTTGAACGTCACTTACATATTAATTTTCCTTTTTATGTCGCACAGGAATCTCAAGTGATGGCTTTGTTCAAGAGGGTAAGTGAAATTGTTTTGGGACTCATTGCAAATCTAAAAGCTTCGTTTAGACACCCGAGCAATTGGCTCAAATGACAAAAGAAGAGGCTTCGATGTGGCGAAATCTGTACAGTACGGCACTATTATATAAACATCATGTTCAATGTCTTCTTCTAGGCACGACGACATGCCCCCAACGTTCTCGGCAGCGAACTGGAGTTGAAGCAAGGACAAGTGGCCAATGAGCCGCCACCGCCACCACCACAACAATTTAGAGTGAGTGCCATCAAAATATACAAATACCCCCAAAAGTTAAAACGTTGGTAAAACTGCGATGGGCTGCTAGTGGCTCTTTTCGCCCTAGTAGTCCGTCTGGTAAGGGCGATGCAGTTAAGTGAGGCAAACCTTCTTGCTGCTCTCCCCTCTGATTTGTGGATGAAATACTAAAAAAAAAAGAATAATTGAGTGAACCACTGACAATAAGAGGACATTTGAGTAAAGAACCACTGCTATAAGCAAGGATTCAGTTCGGAGTTTGAAGTCTTTCACTAAACTAGGGGCTCGGCTGAGAACTTGGGTACCAGTTCGGGCTCTGGTTCGGATGTGTATCTGAGTGAAACAGTTTTATTACTCTAGAACGTCGAGGTCGTGGGTTCAATTGTTCGTTTTATTATTTAATGTGTCTTGTAGGTATTTATAACACTTTCTATATTTGTTGCAATCCATAAATCGATTTTATACTTCCATAACGTCAATATATACAATGCTTAGTAAAGACAATCCCGTATCAGATAGATTCAAGCTTACTCGACCTTAAAATTGTATTCCCACTGCTGTGATCAAATCATTAGTTTTAGGCTTACAATTTGTCCCGATATTTGTTCGGTTGACAACGGAACAAGCCTTCTTTAATCAGATTCGCTTTTTTCGGGGCCCAGCACTTCTGGTTCAACAAATATTTGTAGAAACGTGAGCTAAACGATGTTTGGACACAGTTTCAAATCCTTAAGCCAGATTAAATGCCGAATTCTCATCTTCTACTTAAACTCAAATATAACAGTGTAAAATCTATGTTTACCTGATACATAGCAGCTATGTAGTAGATGAGAAATCGGAGCTAAGTAACCTAAACAAATTTAATTTAAGTAAGCTGCTTTCAATGGACTTACCTAAAACGAAGTTTGTAATCCATTTTTAGGATTTCAAGTTACAAAAAAAAACAAATTTATTAAAAAACTAGCTTTTTGGTCAGGTTCAAAAACTTTTAGAATAAATCTTTATGCTGATAACAAGTCAGAATGTTGGTCAAGCCCCAATATATTAAGCACTGTACCAGAGCTGTAATGTCATCATTACTTCCAATATTGAATTTCATTACAAAAATCTCCTCTATTCAGATAATTATTTTATTATATTTTGTTATTTATTTATAGTTTAACAATGTTCTGTCTAACTTTTGAGTGGCCTGCTTAAAAACGACAGTAAATTAATTTGTATAACAAATAAGGAGTGAGAGGAAATGGTATGATAGAACTTACTAAAGCTTAGACAAAGGTTTCGGAAGGGTTCGTGATGAGCGTAGTTAGTCAGGCAAGGCTGAAGGTGGATTGGATGAGCAGCAATATTTATAAAGGATAACAAAGCGATAGAGTTAATTTTCCCAGATAATAGTTTATGAACAAACAGGACTCTATGGCAAATTTGGCCGATATGAAGAGAAGGCAGGTTAATAAGGCGTAGTCTGTCTTCGTAAGAAAGAAGATAGGTGGACGGATCCCAATTTAGGCCTCGGAGAGCGAAAATTAGGAACTGATTTTGAACCAATTCGATTTGATCTTAATATTTTTGATAATATGGAGACCAGACACACGACGAGAATTGGTCTCACTAGGGAAACATACAGTTGCTTGGTGACGTGGAGATCATTAAACTCCTTGTACCATCTTTTAACAAAGCCTTGTTTGCGATGACCGCTATATGGTTGTTAAAACATAATTTGGTAACAAATTGTACACCCAGATCATCTACTTTATAGATGCGTTCCAGAGGGATGCTATTTATCGTGTAATCAAACACATAAGGTCGACTACGACTAAAAACATAAACATAAATGTACATATGACTTGCTGAGATTAAGAGGAAAGCAAATAACCGAGCACCAGGCGTAATGAGAGTTTAAATCGAGTTGAAGAAGGAGAGGAGACGCCGGGTCCTTACATGACACACATATTTGAAGGTCGTGCGAATAGGATAAAACTTGCGTGACATCATTTATGAAAAGGTTAAATAATTAGGCCCCATTAAAAGAAAACCATTCCAAATTACGATATTTTTTGTAATCGTAATTGTAACTTGTAATTACGATTATTCAATGATTATTTCAAATTGTAATTACTTTTACAATTACTTGAATAATTGTACATCTAAAAAGGGATTATTGAGTAATTGTGCTTGAAAAGTTGAATTATTCATGTAATTGTACCATGATTTTTCACCAATCAAGTTTGGATTCATCAAAATGAATTGTTTTTTTTATCATGGTAATAAAAATCCAACTAATAAGAACCGTTGTGGGGTAAGTGCAACTGGCCCAAGTTACCTGAGATCATCAATTGAGGCAGCAGCAGCATTATTAACACCTATCACAAAATGGAATTCCTTAAATGATTCGGTCTTCCTTTGTTAGGCAAAGCAAGCCTGAAAAATTCCTCATTCTGATGACCCCAACAAAATTAGACCTTCTACAAAAAGATTACAGTATATGGTTTAAATGTCTCATTAAGGCATTGACTACCCGATCAGTAAAATTGAAGAGTACAAAGATTGCTGTTCTAGATCAAATACAGGAGCGATTTAACAATATTTTCAATTCAATTTTTCAACTTAAAACAGAAACAAACCCCTTAATTTTTGCATCTGTATTATTGGCAAGCATGAAAAATAGCTAGTTTATAAAAAACTTATTGATCAAATTCTTATTACTAAATCCCAATAAAGCAATCATTATTATTAAATCAATCTTAAAATTAGCACCTTATACTGCAATAAATAAAGGTTATCCTGATAATAATAATAATAATTGAACTTACCAAAAATTTCTTCGATCGAATTAACCATACAAGAGTCTTAAGAGCACACATAGTCCCCAAACATGTTTTCTTTGATTTGGACAAATACATGAATAATTCATAAACTCAAGCACAAATGCTCAATAATCCCCCTTTACAGGTTTCAATTATACAAATAATTGTACAAATAATGGCACAAATACTCAAAAACTACCCTTTACAGTTACAATTATTCAAGTAATTGCACAAAGTAAATACATTTTGTAATAATCATTGAGTAATTGTAGTTCAAAGTTCCAATTACAATTACTTAAAGATCGTAGTCGGGAATCGTTTTTAATTATTTGAAAAACTGTAATGGTAATGGTAATGGTAATTGTAGTCTACAGATCTGCTCTGTACCTCCCAAAGTTAGTATATTTCTGTTCAATTTTAAGTTGGATGCAACAAAAAGTGTAAAGATGTTTGAAGTGCTGCCCATTGCTATTGCTGGCGGTGCTGCCCAGCAGAATTGTTTGTTTTCCTTATATTTCGACTATGCTTCATCCGATCTTCACAATTTCTTTACAAAAATGTAAGAGATTTGAGGTTTATTCCAAACTACAAGTGCATCAGGGGGAGTGGCTAAATTGGAATATAAAATTGATCTGCCTGCAGGTATAAGAAGTTTAAGTTCCATATAAGTCAAAACTTTATGTCTTACCATCTTTGAGATCTGTTTGTTCGTACGGACATCACTCAATACCCGCACAATTCAAAGAAACTCTACTCCATTCCAAAATCTGATCAAAATCCCCCATCTTTATGTCCACAGCAACGTCGCCAGGCGCCACCTGGCCTACCACCACCACCAGAAGGTGTACCCCCACCACCAGGGGGTATACCAGCACCACCTGACGGTTTGCCAGGAGCCATTAACCCATTTTAAAGGCAACGGTACATAGCATATAGTTGGGCGTTTGAGTAGGTCTTAAGGGGAACCACATCAAAAAAAAAGAAGAAGAACATCTATCAAAACGAACAATAAAAACTATTCAAAGCATTCCAAAAACCAAAAATCGAACCGTCATAAATCGAGTTCTGTGAAAAGTGGTCGGGTCGTGTAATCTCTTGCATCTGTTTCCAAAGAAAACCCTCAGGTTCTTAGGTACAAGCTGCCTTTACCTGCCTCTACCTGTTGCAGTACATAAGCTGGGTCCACGCAGCCTTCTGCAGTCAGTTCCCAATCAACCATCGTCTCGTCAACGCATCAACATGAAATTCGTGGCCTTTCTTCTGCTGAGCAGTCTTACCCTAGCATGGGTGACTGCCTTTCCTGATGGCCGCAGTGCAATTGCTGATCTGTCAACTGTTGGCCAACATGCTAATTCAATATCCCCAGACGGAGGAGATGCAGGAGGAGCCACCAGTTCAAATTCAGACCAGGCCGCTGATCAGATACGTCAGCCTCGTTATTTGAAGAAACATCATTCACCCAAGATAATAGTACAGCCCGTTGTGGTGGTGCATCGTCGGCAGCCGTATTATGGAGGCGGCGGTGGACGACAGAAGAAATATTAAATAGAACAAAATATTTAAATAAATGTGTGGCCTTTAAACAAAGTATCCAGTTTCTCTGCTTGTTATTCTATGCAAAGTCAACTTCCGAGGGTGGCAAATCCCTTAGCAGCTGGCTCCACTTTCAGTTTATTGGTTGTAATGCCTAATTAGGTAGGCCAGGCACGTAAGTCTAATTCCCAAAAACTTAGCGAAGGTCGCGACTCAATGACCCTGGTGTACGGTGTACAACGTGGTGGGATTTCCACTTTGATATTTGTTTAAATTTAAGTGGCACTTTACTTCAGTTAGTTCTTTAAAACAAAACTTGGTAATGCCAAATTTGGCTTATCAAAATTCTTTTAACAATTGGTCACACCCCATTTGAATAACTCTCAATAATAAGGGGCTTACAAATTTGGTAGAGTTTTAATCGCTGTCTTAGCTTTTGAACATGGCCTAGAACCAAACTCGAATTTCTGTTGAGTGTTGTGAGCTCTACAATTATCATCAAAACTACGATGTAGACGTAATATACAACTTGAAAGCGTAAGTCGGTAGCTACACGATGCAGCAAGATTCATGAAGTTTCCCCAGTAGGCGAGAGAGTCAAGTGTGATTTGTAAACTTTCCTTTAAAACTGGAAAACTTCATTAAGTTTGATTCATCGTGTAAGTCTGTTTGTAAAATGAAATCGAATAAATACTTTTCATAATTTGTTGCTTCTTTGTGTTCGGTTACTTAATGGCTACAAATCGTTCGGGACTCCAGCACTGTAGATTTAGGTCTGGGCTACCAACAGGCTGATCATCAGTAGAAATGAGGTACGTTAAATGGTTTCTTAGCCATGCTTGAGTCGTTTTTGCCTTGTGAGCTGGATCGTAGTCTTGTTAAAAGGTCTTGCACAAAAAATATAGCGTTGAGAGGCATCGCGACCTTTTCCAAGTCGTCGGATTGTAACACTTTCGCCGAAGTTTTCATTCCTTATTCACAAAAATCATGGGCGACTACCCACCAAACCATCACGTAAGCCTGATGGTGACTTCTCTGAACTCTCGAAATGAGTTCGGACGCCTGAGAAATTACAGTTTGCTTTAGTTCAAATTCAAATTCAAAAAGAAAATAAATCGCCCTAAAAGTTAGAATAACAATTTATAAAACTAATCAACCATTTCCTCTAAGTCGGAGAATAATATTTTTGTTTTGGAAAAACATTTTCTAGATTTTAGAAAGGAAAAAGTATCTTTCGAGTACAGACCTCTGTATATAGAAAATTCGTTATATAGAATTGTTTTAATATTAAACGAAATTGATGTGTTCTGGATATTAATTCTCTATAAAGATAAGTTCGTTTTACAGATGCTCGTTAAAGAGACGTTCGATTGTTTAAGAGAGGAAATGAGAGGGCAGTGGTATGGACAATACCAAAAGCGCAGTAAATTCCTCTCTTAAATGAAATGGTCCTTATACATTTTTGTACATTTTCTTCCCGTTGGTCCGAAGTCCAAAGTCGTTTCTCTTTAAGATACACTTTGAAAAAAACGAAGAACTTTTTACTTGAATCAAGTATGGTGTCAATAGTACGCTAAGTACGAAAATAATTGTCTTAAGTAAGAAATTCTTATATCAAGTATGATTTTTGGACTGCTTTGGGATATATTTAGTACATTTTGAACTATTTTAAAATCTTTTTGATCAGGCTTTTAGCTTAAAACATTCACGAGTCAATTTCGATTATCTCTCAAAATAAGTAAGAGTCTTTAGTTCTTAAGGGGGGGGTAAGCTATTTAAATTTTTATTTTTTTAAATGAATGCCTAAAATGTTAAGAATATTGTGTCAAAATTGCAAGTCGATTGGAGCAAAATTGACGAAGTTACGAGTATTTTTATACCTGTCGCATTTCAGGTACCGTACAAATTTTTTAGTGTTCAAAACTTTAAAGCGATTTTCCCACAACTCACGTTTTCAAAGTCGGTGCCCCTCATAACATAAAAACTACTGAACCGATCATTTTGAAATTTTGTACACTATTTCTGAACATAATTTACGAGGTAACGCTGTCGAGTTTTTTTGTCAAATTTGTTAATAATTTTTTTTACAATAAAAAATTAGCCGAATTTTTTCCAAAAAAATCGATTTTTTCACTTCAAAATTTTCCAAAAAAGTGAAAGATTAAAATTTCGAAAAAAACTCGACAGCGTTACCAGGGGAAAACTATTATCTAACGAATAAGTTTTGGTTTTTTGATTTCGCATGATCCAGCACCAAGTTATGAGGGGCACCGCAATTCACCTTTTTTCCGAGAGACTTCCGAATATTTGCTGCCATTGCCGTGGTTTTTAATATTTCTTTGTGAAAATTTTATACAACATTCTTTAAATGTCATACTTGAATGTGCTTTTAGTTTTAATAAAGAGATTTTAACTGTGTCGTCACAAAAAATTCACAAAAAAGTGCATTTTTTCGAGCGATTTGAGCTTACCTCCCCCTTAAAGATCAGTAATTTCTAATGCCAGGTCTAAAACATTCCAGTAAAATAATTAGAGTATTTTAATCATGTACAAACTGTTCTTAGTTTGAGCTTTTATAATTCTAAAGCTATTCCTACTTGAACCAAAGAAATATACAAGAGACATAACCAAAGAGCAGGTTAGAGCTTCTGTAGTTCAGAAATTTACCATTTTAAGAACAGACTCTCTAAATAATAATTCTCATTTTCTGTTGCTCACTTTGTACAGCTAGTGTTATGAGTTTATTTCGTACTCAATCTAACATATTTTATACTTAAACTAAAAGCACGCTTTTCTTAAATTTTTCTGCTTCCTGTGATTACTAAAAGTTCATGATTCACGAACGTTTGTTCTCATTTCAATAATATTACCAGTCATATTTCGGTTCTAGAATAAATCATACTTGAAATTCTAATTACAATACGGCTTAAATTCTATCAAGATTTCTTAAAGTCCGGTTGGTCAACTTGACAGGCAGCTTAACCAAACTTGAGTGTCTCATGATGTGTGTGGCGTAACCGGAGGAACAAACTTAAACGCTTCTCATCAACCAGTCATCTTTAACCGCGAGCTCAGCTCCAAAGAAACTATCGATATTTTGTATCGATATACAAAAAATGTTTATGAATAAACGAATCTTTCAACTCCACGCCATGGATATGCAATTCTAAGATGCAGAGCATCGAATAAATAATGCTAGAAAGTACAGGGAGAGGCCAAGCAATAACCAGTAACAACCAATCGCATTAAAAGGCAAACAAACCAAACCGAGTCAGCTGTGTAGTCGTTCGTTTAGTCAAACAGTATGGTCACCCTGCAGCAGCAATAGGCATTTATCGATATCCGGCGATACTGCAGCTGAGAAAAGCAAATGACTTCACCGAAAAATAGACAAGATTTAAAAATTATAGAAATTATTTGTTAAAAAATTATATTTAATTAAAATTATCTTTAAATTAAAGAAAAAATAATTCAAGTCCAATGTCTTAAAACTGGAAAACTAATATTTTGATTGAATACTAGTACTTATTCCAGGTTTTATATATATATAGTCAACCGATTGGCAACAAATTAAAGCATACTCCAGCTGATCATTAATATGACAGCCATATAGCACAGTCATATGTTTTAATGGATTTTTAGATCAGTCTGGGAACCGAATCTGCTGTTCTATGTTTGCTTAGCATCACGAAGGTTTCAGAAAGTTGTTTAAAATGCTCACATTTTTGCTTAGTCGATTACAAATTTGCGTACTCTTCTAAAGAGCTCGCTTCCATCCATTATATTAATTTTTCTTTGCTACATCTAGCACTTAGACTAATTTCACGTGGTCATGCATCAGCTTCTATACCACTATGCAAAAAAATGACACAAGTTTCAAAAAACATGTCGTCGTTGCCATCTCCTTCCGTTTGCCACCTGTAGACAGGCACCACAATCCCTTTTTCTACAGGTGACAAATGTGCGGCAAGTTCCTGGCAACTCAAACAAGTTTTTTTTGCAAATTTAAAACTAAACTTGCAAATTTTTGACGGTGCAATCTTTGCATTTTAATTTTGTTTTTCGCTTACACCCTCAAAACCAATTAAGACCTTGGTTCCATTGTTGATTCGTACTCTAATTTAATGGGAAACATTTGCTCACGCTTGGGTGACCTTTTCATACATGTACAAACTTAATTGAAGGCAAAGAGTAAGCAATAAATTAATTTGTTATTTCTGTGAGAGCTTTGGACTGATCTGGCAAAGTCAAAGCTTTCCTAAAGCTTTCAGCTACGTCGCCAAATCACCGATAAGAGTTTTTGTTGTTTTAGTTAGCGATAATTCATGTTGTTTATGGTATGTTCAGATTTGATTGATAGTTTTTGTTAATTTGTTTTTGGCTGATTTATATTTATACTCTGTATCTGTAAGCAGAGTATATTGAGTTTGTGCAAGTGGATGTAACAGCCAGTAGAAAAAGTTAGCACTCTTGTCAGCTGAAGAAGTAGGAAAGGAGTACAAATTGTCCTCAGAAAATACAACAGCTTGTTAGGATATGAAAAATTAATGGTGACAACCTTTTTTACCAAATCAAATCTGCACAAATATGCTGGAGAAATTCGGTGGCATGCATAGGCACTGGGGTTGGGCGAGTGTCGTGTTATTTTTAGTGTCACAGGCACGCACGACTCAACACGAGGTGTTCGTGTTGCAAGATCAGACTTCGAGACTTAGAGTGTGAGTTTTTAGCAACAGGACACAACTTTAGCCGGCTCTGTATAACTCCACAGAATGCCCTAGAAGGCTTATGTTTCAAAGAAACTACGACATCCATATGTATGTGTTAATAATAAACTAAAATGAAATGTTGTACACTGAAATGTCTGGACTTCCATTATAAATCGCTGGAAAAGCGTATTCAAGCCACAGATCTTTATGATGTATTTTGGTTTTTAATCCAGAGAATCATAATGTGGTCTGAAATAGTTAAAAACATTTTTGCGGATTATTCTAAATTAGGCGAAAATCAGGCTAAAGCAAGAAAGTCGTGCGTCGTGTCGTGCTGTGCTTTGAAAATCTTTGACCGTGCGTGTTGTGTGCGTGTTTTCAATATGCCATTCGTGTTAGAGTCGTGTAGTGCTAAAAATATTTGTCTAATAGGCACAATGTTTCAGACTATGAAGCAGTGTTACCATTTCAGCTATTTAGTTGCTAGTTTTAGCAATTTTCAATGTGGAAATGCTATTAAATTTTTGAAAGTGTTTGTAGTTTTAAATTTGGCAATTTTTGAACAATGTTTAGCTATTTCGTTACTTTTGCATCGTAGTGCGAAATAATGCCTAATAGATCCGATAGAAACGTGAGCATTCCAGGCTACTGAGCTTCCCCTCAGTACAACACCTGAGTACTGCCCAGATAACAATGATGGGTTATGGGTAAATTTAGTAGTCGTTCATCTATCCCTACATCAATACATATCAATAAAAGTGAATAAATCTATGTTTACTTGTATGATTGTACTATATATAGGCGTCTAAGCCGCTGAAGCCATCTTCATGAGTTTGTAAAGGGGCTTAGAGCCATCTCTTAAATGTTATTTACGCTACGAATATCCAGCTAAATAATTTACTGGTTCAGAACCGGGTTTTAACCTTCTCAAAAGTGGTTCAGAGACAAATTCGTTGGTACAGCGAATATTTCAGTCTGGCTGGATTAAACCTATCGACTTTCTTACTTCTTTTAGCTATGATCTTCAGTTTAGTGTGTTGTCTGGTACTATGAAAAGTAATTTTCAAGCCAGTTCAGGTCCATAGGTTATGATTTCAAAATGTGCTGTTAGTTTACAATGTGAGTTTTAGATGGTTCAATACAAATCTCAGAGATTATTCCAGCAATGCTTTGCAAAATTGATACTGTTATTAACATTTGAACACTCCAAACATTTTCGCACCCAAATTTAAATTGGCTTTATATCAAAATACATATTAAAGTTAATTTTTGTCAAGCCGAACATTTACAGAAGGCGCATTTGCTGGTTTGGACAAAATCACAACCTACTAGGAAATTTTTTTCTGGTATTAGAAGCAGGGCATAAACTGGTTTTTAAATGAACCGGTTCGAGCCCAGAATTCCAAATAGTATTTTACGCCGAACTGAACCTCTTCAGATTTAAGAGCTTAAACCGAAACTGTTCCGAACATCAGAAAAATTGGCCTTCTAACGATTCCATCTGTTATCTGGTTGGTTTTGAGCGACTGAGTCATAAAATGAGCAGCAAAGTGTAATAAAAAGACACCTAGAATAGCTTACAATATCGCCATAGATAATAGACTGTGTTTTTTAAATTCATTGACTCCCATGATTTTTCAATGATTCACATAAGCATAACATTACATTGGAAATATTTTACAACAAATCCTTCGAAATGGTATTTTACTTAATAATAAATTATATTTTAGATTTTTAAAACATCAATGTGCCCCACAACCAGATTCCCTTACGACTTAAGCAGTTTTTAGGTCGAAAGCGATTATTAGAACACATAGGATTAAATTTACTTCTCAAATTTAGTAATATTAAGTATCTAAATTAAGGTATTGCTCTGTTTTATATTTATATTGTGTCCATGAACTGAACCAAGGTTCGAACCAAAACCTTCTCCCAAAAACCATGAACCTGAAATTTTTGAACCCCAACCATTGGTAAATTTTTGTTCGAGCCAAGAAGTTAGAATTGATCTAGTTGGAGCTATTTTGTGCTACAATTCATTTTGGTTTGGACTTCCAAAAAAAGTGGTCAATCGGCATCCAGAGTGGCTCCACCAATTTCAAAGTATTTTGCTTTAAGTTTTTGTTGTATTTTATTCCCAAAACCATAATTTTTGTGGTTTTTCTTTTTGATTTTATTATCAACTCTTTTAGCAAATTTCGATTGAAAATTTAGCGACTTTTTACCTGGCTGGCAATACTGAAGTTTTCGTTATAGAAAAAACAGCGTACCAGACGATTTCATCTGATTTTGTATAAATCTAAAATTTACGACTGGGCAGAGATGGCCTCTGAACACTCTGTTTGAACACTCCGCTTAGCTATAGAAAAACTTACAAAAGCTACATCAACAAAGCGCTCAGTTTACTTATATGTTGTCTTATGCTTTTCGGCTAGAGAGCTACAAGAATGCGCATAAATTGTTTTAATATTTACCTATAACTTACTTTTTTGTAGGATTTAACAATTTATTCAAAAAAAGAAAAAATTCCTTTAAGTTAGCAGTGAAAAGGGTAATCCATATTCGGTCTGCTTTAATATACTCAGCTCGACTTTAACTACAGTATTTCGGTTTTTCACTGATCAACATCATTCAACATCTAAGCCCCTCAGTTGGTTTTTGAATTGCTGAGAAATGAGTCGATTGGAGGCTTTGCTGTGCCTGTTAATTCTACCTCTGGCCTTAAGTCAGGCACAAAGAGTTCCTCTTCCATATTATAGAGATTATAGCGAGGGCGGAGTGATTAGTGGACCAGATTATGTAGCTCGCACTGGTAAAACCGCAGCAACAGATGGACAGTTGAGCAGAAGCTATGAAGGTGAAAGTGGATTGATTAAAGGAGGTCATAATGGAGGACCTTTGGCCAATAATGGGGGTCGAACTGAACATGGATTTTACGTTGGACGGCCACTTGATGGGCTTAGCAGCGGAAGTAATAGTGGTGATCGTGTTGGAGACGGGTTGTTTGGCAGAAGTCAAAGTGAGGGTCTTTTCGGAAACAATGGAGGTGACTATCAAAATAATTTAATCGGTGGAAGTCACAATGGAGGACCTTTTCGAAATCAAAATGCTGATGGATTGATCAGCGAAAGTCAGAGTGGAGGACCTTTTATGTCTAATGGAGGTCGAAGTGAAAATGGATTAATCACTGGCAATCATAGAGGCGAACTGTTTAGAGTTCCCATTCAGCGTGGATTAATCATTGGTAGACATAGTGGAGGACCTTTTGATTTTAATAATGATCAACTAACAAATGGATGGGTTGTAAATCAATCAGGAGGACCTTTTGGTGGCAGCCATCAGTCATCAGGACTTATAACCGAAAATCGTGGAACGGGGCCATTCGAAGATAATACATACGCACAAGGTTCTGGCCTTGTTGTTGGCAGCCAAGCTGGAGGACCATTTAAAATGCAAAACAATCAGGACTTTGAATAAAATATACTTCTACTTTTTGTAACGATCCATTAAAGAACTTTGGTCATACTGAATATTGTCTTCTTGTTTTTTTCTCTATTCGTTTGTACATCGTCGTATGCTCGCAAGAGCTCTGCAGAACAGACGCACACTTTTGAAATAAACTTAACTTTAACTCAATGTGTTTGAATGAATTAAAAATGCGTTTTATTCCTAAAATCTAAGTATTTTAGTGTTACGAGAAATAGTTTCAACTTTCACCACTTACTTTGTTCTTCTTAACGGCTATGAAACCTCTGGACCTTGTAAACTCATCAATTTTGCTTCCATTGATGACGTTGCTTTTAGAAAGGTTAAGCTAGGAGCCCTTATTTGCCGACCTGTGCTTTGGCGCAGACATCGGGATAAACTGATACATTAATTGTTGTTAAAAGCATTGACAACAGATCTGCTTTTCGGTCTTACAACTTTTGTTCTTATACCCGTTACTCGTAGAGCAGAAAGGGTATACTAGTCTTGCAAATGTATGTAACAGTTAGAAACACTTATTTATATTTATAATCTTTTAAATTTTCATAATGCTCGAATAATAAATGGCAAAGTTATAAAGGTTATAAAACATGTTGCATACTTTTCAGCGCATTATGCACTATCTGCAAGCGAAATGTTGACATATTTACTGTAATGTTAAGTGTATGCCGACTTCATAACTGGTAGGGAAACGTCCAACTAAGTGCGAGATTTTTGCTTTCCACTTTTGTTCAATTTGGTTAGTTTTATACTCTGTACCCGTAGGTACATAGAGTATAAAAAGTTTGTGCAAAAGTATGAAGCATCTCCGACCCCATAAAGCATATATATTCTTGATTAGCATCAACAGCCGAGTCGATATAGCCGTCTGTCCGTTCGTATGAACTCACAGAGCTCAGAGATGGGAAGAGGTGGAGGTTTGACATGTATGGGACATATGCTTCTTACGTCTGCAGGCAGATCAAGTTTATTTTCAATCTTGGCCACGCCCTCTCCCGCCCCCGCAGTTTAGAAAAAACGTCGAATCTCCCACAGTTTTAAAGATAGATCATTCGTTCCCTTCGGACATATTTAGTAAGTTATCCTACTTATCGATCCGCCAAAGGAATGGAGAAGATCGGATGAACGGTTATCGAACTATGATCAAAAGACTGTTCGCTGCTGCAGCGTAGTAGCGGCGCTGCTTTCAGCTGCTACTGCAGCTTGACCGACTTTCTTTCTTGTTTTGTTTGTTCTTGTTGTCTTGTTTTCTACTTTGATATGGCTTGCGGGGCGTATAGTCCAGTCAAATTAGGCAACAAAAGTGCTTATTTATGCATGAAACAGCCAGAGTTTTGATATGTGGTAGGGGACTGTCTAACAGGTGAGAGCTACGCAAAATTATCTCATAACATGAATTAAGAGCATACAAAATGATAGCTTCTCAATCTTTCAAATTCCCTGTTTTTTGATTGTAATCAACCGAAGGTTATTTCGACAATATGCGTGCCGCTTTGTTGTTTTCTAAGTTCAGAGGTCCAACAACGGTAGCATTTCCTATACCTATACCACACCTTTCAGAGCCGTGTGAGGTGCTTGCCAACATAACGTTAATATGCTTACATTAATGTTAATGCTCTGTTAATTAACATAAGGGAAGACCATTAAACATTAATTCTTCTGAGTAACGGTATTATTGAAGTCAATACTGTGTATGACGGGGGATAAGGAGGCCATGCCAACAGAATTCTGGTTATCAGCTGTAATCTAAGGGATGTCAGACTGCCAAAAGAAGATCGCTTTCATGCTTTTTTGTGGCTTACAACTTTCCTAAACCACTTAACTGAACCAGTTCGAATTTATTCATTCAATGAGTACAAATTAATGTTAATAAGTCTGTTGCATATGGAACATTAATATAAAGCTCCACACAGAAGAATCATTGGTTCATTAAAATACTTAGAGAATTATAAGCTTGTGAATAAGTATGTAACAGCCAGAAGGAAGCATCTCCGACCCCATAAAGTATTTATATTCTTGATCAGCATCAACAGCAGAGTCGATATTGCCTGTCTGTCTGTCTTTATGAAAGCACAGATCTCAGAGATGGTAAGACATAGAGGTTTGACGTATATGGGACAAAAACTTCTTGCAGGCAGTTTAGCCCCTTCCCACTCCCGCAGTTTAGGAAATACCTCATATCTCCCACTGTTTTAAAGATAAATGGTTCGTTCTTTCTAGACAAATTTAGTAATCAGAATTCCCTATAGATCTGCTAAAAGAATAGTGAAGATCAGATGAACGGTTATCGAACTATGATCAAAAGACTGTTCGCTGCTGCAGCGCAGTAGCAGCGCTGCTTTCAGCTGCTGTTGCAGCCTCCAAATTTTTATATCCATTTGAGGATTTTCAGCTCCATTGGATAAAAAACTAAGATAAAGTCAACTCTAAATGTACATTTTAATATAATTTAATACTCCACTCCAAACGGAAACCAAAATCATTTAATGTACATTGATGAGGAGTGCACATGGTGGTCATAGTCAATCCTCTTTTGTAGCAGCATTTCTAAAGTTTTGCTCAAGTTATTTTAACAAAATCTCAACCCAGGTTTAGAAAAAAATCTTTCAGAACTGCAGTTGCCAACTAGATGAAATACTCGCATGTACAACTAATTTTTTGTTCTACCCAGTTTGCTCATAAAGTTGTCGTCACAAGTCATTTTAGCGCCTTGCCGCGTGAAAAATGGTGGCCAATGTGCAAGTGGATGTCCATGTGCATTTGTGTATGGTCGCGTGAGTGTGTGTGTGTGCGAGTGTGGCACATCAACTGCCACAAAGTTGCCTCGAGCTGGCATTTTCCCCACGAAGCGAAATGAGAAAATGAGAGCAGCTCGCAAATGTTGCTGACAGCGTCGCTTAGTCTCAGCCCCCCAATTTCCTGTCCCCCTCCACACATTCCACCAAATATGTGTACACATATACATATATATATATATAATGCTTTAGTGTGTGAAAAAGTGCAGCAGTTTTACCTTTTGGCATAAATGCTTAATATGCTGCAAATGAGCTGGGACAAATGTACCTAAATCGACCTATGTAATTTGGCTGCTGACCCCAGGGAACTCTGCACATTGTCATTTTGTCTGGCCAGGTGGTGAAGAGGATGACCGAAAAGGATCTGATAGGGGTTAGGGAGGGATGGCTGCTATTCTACACACTCAACTTTTGGTAAAAGCGGTCAGCAAGGCAGGTCAAGCGACCATTGCATTTTCTCCCAGCCATACAAAAAACACACACACAAAACTCAGGGCCGGCTTAGCATCAGCCAAAGTAGTTCAGAAGGAACAATTTTTCTGATACATTTTCATTACAAATGAACACATAAATAAACTTTTGAGAGCCCTTTTTGTTTTTAAGTGCTGCATCAATCAATGTTCTTGAATACGATAGCTCAGCTCTGAAAACTTCATGACTCGCAGTTGGAAAAATGTTTCTCGCTAAAAAGACAACAATTTAAAAATACTTAGAGTACCAAAACACAAAATGAGTTAGTTTGCCAACTATAAGTTTATTGCTTTGATAAAATTGTCATTCTTTAAGGTGAATCTATTCGATTTCTAGACTCTTCGATCTTTTTTTGAATCATGAATGAATCTTTTACTTACCACACAATTTGTAAATACGAAGTCTTGATAACTACTCTACAGCCAATCCAACTTGAATCAATAATTTGGTTTTCATATTTCGAAATTTCGACCTAAGAACGCTTTTAAAATCTTCAATAATAATACGATTACTTTTTAGTTTGAGAATACTTATTGAATTTATGATGACACAACGATAAAATTTTAATGTAGTATCGCCGTCTTATACCGCATTTTAATTCAACTAAAACTGTATTTACCATGTATTTCGGGACTCGTCACCTCTTACGATCTTCAAACCATAATCGGAAGCATCGCGGCTGCATTACTCTAAAAATTTATTTTGCATCAATTAGGGACTTCCGAAATAATATCAATATATCGATATTTTTGTTCAAACAGACGATAACTATATATATATTTCATTGACCATTTTTCGGAGATGATTTATCGTAAATCGAATATTAATTTGTGATATGTTTTTCAGCCTTCCCAATGCATTCTGGTGTTGGGTTGTTTATGAGTAAGTGAACAAAATTTAGTTACTTTCTAAACTGAACAGGTGATCAGTGTTGTTCAGTCTGTGAATTGCTTAGTGATAAGTTCAGTAAGTAGTTCAGTGAATTGTTCCAAGAAAAGAAAAATTTGAAAGTGTTGGCATAGTAAATAGTGAAGCATTTTAAATCAGGATGTGGGATGTTAGATGTGCTCAGTGTGAATAGGCTATTAGTTCGCGTTTCTGTGTGTTGTCAATGTATTGCAACTGTGTATTCAGCAACAGATTAGTGTGGAAGTTACGTTTGTATTATACCCGTTACTCGAAGAGTATAAAGTGTATACTAAAGTCGTGCAAATGTATGTATCAGGCAGAAAGAAGCATCTCCGACCCCATAAACTATATATATTCGTGATCAGCATCAATCCTCGAGTCGGTATAGCCATGTCCGTCTATCTGTCTGTCCGTCTGTCTGTATGAACACCTAGATCTCATAGACTAGAAGAACTAGAGCCACCAAGTTTTATATGTAGACTAGTATTGTCGCAGGCACCCTCAATAAATAAAGTTGAATATATCCTACATTTTTAAAGATATTACGCTTAGATTTTGTAGTGTACTGTATGTGGCCAATATCTACAGTCTCACACATTTTTATAAAGATCGGATAATAAATGGCAGAGTTAAAAAAACGTTGCATACCTATCTGAGCCGCATGAGGTTATTAAACACTAATTGCCTTGAGTAACTGGTATTTCGAAGTCGTTTTGTATTCAGAATGTCTTTGACCAGAAAGTGAGCAGGCACCCGGCTGCAGTGGAATCAGTTGGACGTCAGAACAACAATAACCAGAACTCCGCTGTTGAGCATTTAGAGGGAATTCACACACTTTAAAAACATGTTGGTCTTCTTAGCAAAAATTCCTGAAAACTAGCTTTCTTCCGACCAATTATACGTTTGTTACCCCTTACGAACTCTCGTTTTTCGGTAGAGCTAATATGACTTATGCGAACAAATTCTGCAAGATTTCAACTGACTCATTGCCTTTTTATATTCTAGCAGCGGTTATATTTAAATTGTCGAAATATTTGTAGCGAATAGAAGGAAGCATTTCCGACCAAAGGGGGCATTGGAGGGGTCTTCAAAATTCACAGGAGCTGGAAGGTGTATTAAAACCACGGCTGATCCGACGATTTATATGATTTCCCCATGCAAGCTTTGAACTAAATGTAATTCCCAGACTGACAGCATTGTCAACATACTCGATTTCACAAGTTTAAATCTTTAGCTTTGGAAAGTGATTTGTATTAAATTTTTTCTTATAGATAACTAAGCATTTTGATTTGAAGGGATTCAGTCCAAGACCATTCTCTTCTGCCCATTTGTTTATTGCTAGAAGCTCATTATTACATTCATTGAAATATTCACTAATTCTAATTCGTAGCAGGCATGCAAACCACTCGAAAGTAAGTACTGGTAATAAATAAGCCGCCGGTACGGATTACTACATGGTTTTTGGAGCTAGCTGAAATATTAGGATTTCTGTAGAAATGTGACTGTTCGTACACTTTTGAAATTTAATTCTTATAGTCCTTTTGAATATCTTTAAAATCATTAGAAGAATTTGCATAGTTTATTATGTCGGACCTACAGAATTCGTCTATAAATTCCTAGAGGAATGCCCTTCGAAAGTGAGAATGTCAGCTAGAAAAGAATAAGTTCATGCATCTTACATACCCTATTTATCATATTATACGGAAAAAACTCTCCTGTCTAGGATTGAATTAAGGTAAAGAAGATGGAATTGAAAATATTGTCTACTAGAGGAAAAAGACATATTGATGACAGGAATATTAAGAGATAGCGGGGCCATTGCAGAAGACTTACAGTATTACAAGTTGTAAAATTTTTGTCAAGTCATCCTGTGTAGAGGGTCGAACGAAATGTATAAGAATTATCTTCGGGAATCGAATCAAAATCCCAAATTAATCAAAAACATTGACGAGGGGAAAGCGATTCCATGTAAAACTCGTCAGAGAGCTGAACCGAACCGTTTTCTTTTGTGGTTTTCGGTTCGGCTCAGCATTTCTGATAGGAAGCCGGTTCGGTTCACTAACTGAAATAAGTGGTTCGGTTCGGTTCGGTTCAAAGCCGGCTCGAAACCGGTTTGCATCCCTGATTTAAAGGACAACTAACATATGGACTTCAAATTTTGACAATACTCTAGGAAGATCATCTACATACACAGTAAATAGCAGTGGTCCAAGGACAGAGGACCCTGAGGCACACCGCACGACGACGATTTCAGAGATAGCAGAAGAGAAATTTGTGTGAGTTTCGCCAATTTTGTACATGGTTAACAGTATCAAACGCTTTATTGAAGACAGAGGGTAAGTCCATTTGTTTTCTAATATCTTCAATTATTTTTCATTTTGCTGTGGTACTGCTTCGATCACTACGGAAAGCGGACTGATTTTTATTCAGCAAGTCATTTACAGTCAGAAAAAGTTTTATTTGGTTTGCCATGAGTTGTTCGAATGCCTTTGATAAGTAGGGGACAATAGCGATAGGTCGGTACTCATTTCAGGGAAAGTTGAGTGAGTGAACGCAGTATTAGAATTATTTGTAATTGTTAGTAGGATCTTTTTATACCTTTATTTAGACCTACTGCGTTAGATTTTATCTTAAGAATAGCATACACTTAGAAATGGTTAGAGGTTGCATCTTAGAGTCTGACAGAGTTGACAAACTATTAATTTGCTCTTAAGTTTTGGCTCAAACAACTCCAAGACTTGAATGAGAATAAACTTGATTTTTCTAGCAATTAATAATATGGCAAGAAATCCGCACCTGTGACAGTAAAGTGGTTAATGCCCAGCTGAATGCCGTGAAAGTATTTTGTTCAAATGTTCAAAAAGCCAGCGATACAACACTCTTAATTGGATCCGTATTGAAATTGTTAGTCTTTTCTGTTTGTTTCGGCCTGATATTAAAAACGAATATAATACAACTGTAAGCGTAGTAGAGTTATTGGTTTCTCAACCATTATTCGTTTCAGTTTTCAATATTTTTATCCTTGAGTAACGTAAAAACCTTAACGTTGTTTACCATCTGCACAAAAACTTATCTATACCTTTGTGTGGTGGAAACTTCTAAGAACTGAGCGACTTTTATTATGGAATTGAGCTGGCAAAAAGTTGTATCTGCTTTTTGTTAGCTTCAAGTGAAAGTTAAATGGGCCATAGGTAAACATTTATGCAGCTGGCTTCCTGGACATTCCGTAGGAGAGTGCGTGGATGGTGGGTGCATGGCTAGTTTCATACTTTATGTATGATTTTGTTGCTGTTTGTTTTTTGTCAATTTTAAGAGTCTTTTTCACAGCAAAGTTTTACACTTCGATGATTTATATGGTCCGGGATACTTACTTGCATATCTGTGACAAAGTGCTTCCTTGATTTATGACACTTTCGAAAAACAATGCCAAACGCAATGAGTTTGACATGCGCGGAGATGGTTTTTGTTGGTTGCTGTGCATTTTTGGGTGGGTTGCGAAATGTTCGCTTGAAATGCATCACTAAAAAGCTAAAGTATAAAAAGCTCTACAGAATAATTGATATTGAAAATAGCTTGAAATTAGATTAAACATTACAATTTTAGTAAAAATTTATAACTTTTGCTAATCAGTTTATTAAAAATAAATATGTAAATATTTATTGAACAACAAATAATGGGAAATTCCCACTTTATAAACAACAAATTTGATTAGCAATTTGAACATTCATAAATATTAATTATAGGCTGTCCATTTACCACAATCGGTTGATTTGCTCCACCCCGACCCCTGACATCGATGCGCAGGGATTGTTGCCCATTGCCAACCACAAAACGTTGATTATAGTTGTGATAATCAATTCCCCGATATCTGGCTGTCGTCCAGTAATATAAGACATCACCTGGACTTAGCTTGTGCTGGCGATTGCGATATGTCCAGCGTCCATTGTACGCTTGCACCACATCCGTTGCCCAGGTTTGATCCTGTAGATCGTCCATAGGCTGATTGACTTTGCCATGAAAGGCAAATAAAGTGAGCCCCGGCTCATCAGGAATAGAGACCTCAAAGCCCCGCTGGGCGTTTACCAGAACGGTGGCCTGAGGTACCTTATAGGCCTGGCTGAGGGACACAAAAAGCAGGCAGACTGACAGTAGCAACATGCTGGGTTTGACTTTGTCAAAATGTAGCGGCACCGGCTGCTTTTGTAGATGATTTTTTTGAAAAAGCTGGGAATTTCCCTCAACTCAAATCAACTGGTGCCTAAAAGTATGCAACTAGAGCCAGTGTGAGCGTGTGGAAGTGAGCGAATGCCTAAAGCTGCCGCCTGTGCACAAATGACTGCGGTTTCTGGCTCCCTTTGTGCGCCACAAGTATCTTTGGCCGGTGTAGCTGTGTATCTCTTTTCAAGCTGCTGGTATGCACTTGGCACTCCGATCTCTTAGACATCCAACTGTGGCTACATTCTTAATGCTTGTAAACTATTGTTAAGGCCAACTCCCTCGCACGGGAATGTGGAATATGTTGAGTATTTAAGAGGTGGCAGCTGCAGCATCTGCTTTGTTATGCATTTGACTTGATTAATTTGGTTTTTTTTTGATATTTTACTACATTTAGTTTAAATGCAATTTAGAGTCATGTTCCATAAATCTGTTTTGTTAAACATGAATTGTTTTTAAATACTAATTTAAACTAATTTAATTAGTTAATAGTTTTATTTGCATTGAAAAATTTGTATTACTTTGCGGTTCGGCAACGGCTTAAATTTTCGAAAGAAATAAAATACAAGCATGATTCCTCGATATATGCAGCCTAAATAGAAATGAAGTGTTAATTGCAACTTGCTCCAAATTGCCTTTAAAAACATTTAATAAGCTTTGGAGTCGAGAATCTTAAATAACAGTGGCTCTAATGGGTGATTCTTTTATAAGTCATTCAGAACGTTGTTCTTGATATTAAATTTTTCTGCCGATTTCATGACATTTATGTCCAGAACTTACCATATAATAGAACAAGTCGTTTTGCAATAGCTCAATTTTATTGAGATATATAATTTTTGTCAAGCCCAATCGAATTTTTAGGCTCGGAACAAGTTCACATCCAGCTTTTATTTCTAAAGACGTTCGGTTCAAGGTTCGAACCGGCTTGCAGAACTGCTTTAAATTGGGGTAACGTGCGTAACGAAAACAAGAAAGAAAGTCGGTCAAGCCCGACTATAACATACTCTGTACCAAGAAATTTTGTCTTTTGATCATAACTCGAAAACCGTTCATCCGATCTTCTTCATTCCTTTGGCGGATCGATAAGTTATTCTAATAACTAAATATGTCCAGAAGGAACAAGCCATCTATCTTCAAAACTGTGGGAGATGTGACGTTTTTTCTAAATTGCGGGGGCGGGAGGGGGCGTGGCCAAAATTGAAAATAAAAATTGATCTGCCTGCAGACATAAGAAGCATATGTCCCATACTCGTCAAACCTCTATCTCTTACCATCTCTGAGATCTGTGTGTTCATACGGACAGACAGACAGACGGACAGACGGACATGGCTATATCGACTCGGCTGTTGATGCTGATCAAGAATATATATACTTTATGGGGTCGGAGATGCTTCCTTCTGGATGTTACATACTTTTGCACAAACTTATAATACTCTATGTACCTACGGTACAGAGTATAAAAAGGAAACCACACTTTTTCAATGGTTAAGGTTCAGAATTTTGAGGTTCAAGTATTTTGTTCCAAGGTTTTGCATCGAACTTTGGTTCAGCCCATGCTTTGTAAAAATTTATGTAGTAATCGATCGATCGGAATTGTGTCTAGTTTGGGTTGGGATGGGATTTTTCCAAATATAGTAGTCGAGGAACTTAAAAAGCAGATGCTAATATGGTGAGGATTCTAATGTTAATTCAGAACATTTCTATAAATGCTTACACTAAACATTCCCGCCGATTGTAAGACTCAGTCTTCCAGAACCATCCGTATAACGGATGAAGTCGCTAGGAAATAGGCACAATTTGTATGACTATAATTTTTGTTTCAGATCACTTTCAGGTTCAGCTTTAATACCTTAAGAGGTTCTTTTCAATTTTCGGTTTTCAAGTGTTTTAAAACTTTGTGAAAGTGTAAGTGTACACGTGAAATACTGTTCGTGTATTCGTGTCCGAGTATAGGTTCGAAAGTACGTGTACTACCCGAAACACGTGATTGACGTGTTTAAAGCTAGAGACACACTAGGTTGACGCCTGTTAACATACCAGCCGCATCAGATGCCATTTAAATTGCATAGAAAATTTGTTTTTAGAAGCACACCATCAACACGCCATCCGAGGAGCGCTTGCCTTCGGCATCTGATCCAGTTGATTTGGATCAGCGTGCTGCGTGGTACAGCGCCGAACGTCGGCTTGATGAGTGAGGAGTGGGAGGAGGGGAAGAGAGGTCCTTAGGGGGGCAGATCACAGTGCACACAAACGAAATCGGCCTAGTGGTTTCGAACAGCACGAGAAAGCAGTGAGGATCTTCTCGCGACCCAATGATTCTGGCAAAATACTTTTATAGTTATAACGAAAAAAAAACATCCACGTGTTACACGTGATTCACGTTAGCACTGGAAACACGTATATACGTGTATTCGGACACACGTGTGTTAAATACACGTGTAGTTCATAAACACGTACCTATACACGTAGCACTTAATTTCACGTGTATTCGTACTACACGTGAAACATCAAGCCCTACTTAAAATGGGTCGACAATCAGTGAAGCTTTCTAAATTTTAGCTGAATTTTTCTAGTTTTAGAAAAAAATAATTTAGAAAATATATAAAATAGCAATAAAATTTAGAATATTATAAAAAAAAACCCTGCATGTAATTCTCAAGTTTGAGTTCCTTCAAAATATAAAAGGGGCAACTGAGATGGGGATTGCTGAGTGCTTAACATTGGACTGAGAATGAGACAGAAGATCGCTGAACCCAAATACTGGTTCCCAACGGGGCTCAGTAATATTATTTTTCTATTTCTTATTTTCATTACATTGATGTAAATTGTCCGTTTTTCCCCAGCACGTCAGGTTTAAGAGAAATTTGCATAACCGTGGGTTAAACGAAGCTTGTTCACATTTCTAGGCCCTGTAGCCACATTTATTAACCTATTCAAACCTAACTTGCTTAAACTTAGTATTAAAATGATCACGAAAAACCAATCCAAATCTAAGATTCCATTTGATTTATTGATTTAAATATGAAATATGTTTATTTTTCTGAGAAATTTCACTTTTTTCACAAGTTTAAAAATATCGTAGTCATTTGAAGTTATTTTTGGAATTTTTAAATACAAAAAGTATATTTTTTCCGTATGAACAAACAGATCTCAGAGATGGTCAGAAAATAAATTTGATATTAATGGGTAAAATGTTTCTTATTTCAAGTTTCTTTTCAATTGGAAAAAATTCATTCAATATCTCAGACACATTTTATATAGAAGGTTCTTGCGATCTTACGTAAAGATGGGAAGAAGGGTGGTCAAGCTAAGGACAAAATAATGTAGCTGCAACTACAGTATAAAAATGCATAATGAGCATACACTTTTGCTATTAGTGAGTACACGTCAGTCAGGCTTGATAGACTTGCTTATCTAAATTTGAAAGACTTTTAAAGATAATTAAAGAATTCGGAACTTATAGAGTGTTTTTCAACCTTTGAAAACTTTAAAAATTTATTTTCAAATATTTTCAGCGGACTGACAAATCTTTGCACGAAATGTATAGACCCCTTAAGGTACCTATCCGAAATATCAGTTTAGTTGCAAGATTTAAATAGACTCAATCAATAAAACTTTCTAATTATTTGCTGCTTCTGCTTGTACTTGATTGTAGGCATTCCACTCCGCATCCGATGACCCCCAACTGACCCCCAGAGGAATAGAGTTAAATAGGGCTTAGCTCTATCTGAAAAGCTAACCAGATGCTAGTTAATTCTTAATAGCTGTGCAATTTGTCAAGCGAACTCTCCTGCCCCGCTTTGATTAGCCCCAGCCGACGCCTGACCCACTGACAATTGTCCCCGAAACAACATTAAAAACCCGCACAAAACAGAAACAACGGCACAACAAAACAAAAAGCAAAGTCAAACCACAGTCAAGCCGAAACTAAATAGCTGAACATTTATACAAGCAATCTAACCATCCATCCATCCATCCATCCATCCATTCATTCATTCATTCATCCATAGAATCGCATCGTATTCGTACAGCGACCCGCATTGCTGGGGTCATCTATCTCTGAATGCGCCCAAAAGGCTGCTACGTTTTCCACGCTGTGCGCGCTGATTTATAAGCTGCATGGACACTGACCACTTGATTGTAGTGATGCGAGCGCGCGCGCGTGTGTGTGTGTGTGTGTGTGTGCGTATCTTGGTATGTGGGTAATTTATTTACGTTAACGCGCGCCTAAAACTGCGCCCCATTTTCATTTATTTGAAATGGCATAGAAAATTGCAAACTGACATTTTTGCCAGCCTCACCCACTCGCCATCAGTCACTGAAGCGCAAATCTAAATCCTTAAGCTCCGACCAACACAGACTGATTACCCAAAAATGACATTGTTTTGCACTTAAACATGTTGGCCAGTGTAAATGCTTTTCCACATCTCTCTCTCTCTCGCTCTCTCTGTTCCTTTTGTTTTGCTTAATTAAGTGGCCTGTTTTTAGTAGCCGGAAAAAAAATAATTTCTCTCCGTGCATTTAATTGCTCTTATTTATTTGTTAATTGATTTTATTTTTAGCATTTTAACTCGATTTGGACAGGTTTTCGAGCATGTTTTAATTTGTTTGGCATTTGCCTAAATTGAATTCAAATTGATTTAAAATTCAATTGAATTTCTTCACAACCGAAAAATGTACGCAATTGGAAAAATGTGTGAACCGAATTAAGCTGCAAGCTCTCATTATTAGCCCAAAGGCTTTAGAACCAATCAAGCAATTGCATTTTAAACTGATTTTTACAATTTATTTTGCATATGGTTTTTTGTTGTTTTTTTGACAAGACTAAGTCCTCGAGGAATTGGTTAGAAATTGTGTGCTAAGTCAATGTTATATTCAGGTGCAAGGCGGCGGTATATGGGCAAAGTTCTGGACTAATTTTATTGACTCTAAAGAGATTGAGAAAAGAAGAGTCAGCATTAATGTTAAGTAATTTAATGAAGGAACGCATATTCGAGTAAGTTATCTTATCTACAGTTATCCAAAATTTAAAACTAAACAATCTAAACTAGGTGAATTTTAGATGTAAAGTGACTGAAACGTTGCAGGCTACTGGTTTATAGAGAAGGAAAACTGTATGCATCAAATCTACTTGGCATTGAATAGTCGGTTGCACATCTCTCAACTTTTGTTATCTAATCTAGTAGCCTACCATTTTGACGACATTTTGCATTTAGGGACAAGCATTTTAGCTCGAAATGAAAGCGTTTATACGAAAATCTCTAGAGATTTCTGGGTCACCCCCCGTATATTTTATATTATCATTATAATGGGAATACAACTAACGTTTATTGATCTTTGAATTGTGCTCTAAAATCGATTAAGTACTTCGTCTTAAGTCCAATGAAAAGTACTATTTTATTTTAGTTATTCTACTATGGCAATATCTAAAAGAGAACATTTACTAATTCCAAATCAGCTGTTATTTAGTCAAACTTAAAATCAGAAAGAGTCATGCTAATAAGTCTAGCCTGTGCCACTTAGTCTGAATCGTAGCTTTGGCTAAATAGATCTATGATCCGTTCCTGAATCATAACACAATTCTACACTTCGAGTACAAACTTCACCAAGTAAAGCGCCAAAACAAAAAACTTCATAACAAAAATTCACAAAACTTTTGGCACTTGCAACAAAAGGTCTCAAGTAAAGAAGACAACAAAACTTGATTCGTATATTTCTGCAAGGTCATCGTTAGCTCAAGTCAGGAAGAATTTTAGTCTTTGAAGAAGTATCGCATAGGTGCCTTATCACGCTGCTGCGTCTGTAACCACTAGTAAAATGTTTTTCTACATTAAACGCGGCCAAACTGTTCTTAAGCCATTGTTAACAAATCTCGAAATGGTAGAGTTGTTCACTTTTTCGATTTGACTGCAAGCAATCAGATATGGACGAGTGCATTTATATTCATTTCGGCTACCGACTATGAGATTTGCTAAGCATCTGCCAGTTTTGTTTGTCTGATATCCAAATTGTACTGTGTCCGATGTCAGTGTTAATGTCTTTGAGTGATTCAATGTAGCTCCGGTCCAAGTAGTTTCGTATAGTACTTTCGTCCGTTATATTTTGTCCTGTATATTTGTGTTAGAATGATTTGAATGTGTCTTTGTTTAAAGTCCTGAATCGTAAATTTATTGATACCATGGCCCTGCATAAGTCGGTATGCATCGGCTTGATGTCCCAGCATTGGTATTTGCAGTATTAGATTTGAGTTTTTCCTTTATTATGTGCTGCGGCTTAAAATTACACATCTTTTACGGGAGAATGACTGTTAATGTTGGTTACCTTTTTGGCATGCACTGCAGTAAATGCATTCGTTTTTGACCTTTATGACAACGTTGTAGGCGCTTTACTTTTTGGGATATTTTTGGCATTGGTTTTTGGTCGAAATAAATTATTTTTTTTATGAAACGAAATTCTAGGCAATCAGAACTAATTTTGGGCAACCGATTCAATATATGATTTTGCATAAAATCCGGGGTCTACTTATCAGTTTAGTATTCTTAAAAGTTTGAATGTTATCAGAAATCAAAAGAAACCAGCTGGCAGTGTGGCCATTATTTATACAGGTCTCTCAAATCTGGCCACACTGTGCCTAAACAAAAGAATTGCCACGTTTGGTATTTTTGTTACAGCAACGTAAGATGACCTCTCTTTCTCATTTTAACAGTGCTTCTAACACAGAGTTTCCCAAGAAGAGATGTTCTCTGTCGCTTTCTCTAGCACTCACTGATACATTACTTCGGCAAGCATTCGGCGTGAATTGCCGAAAGTGTTAGGCCCCCCAGGGCATGGCTGGGGAACACTGGTCTAACAGCATCAAAAGCTCACCTTCCAATGTGACCAGGCTGTCATTATAGCTCTTTTATTATCAAATGAACTAGCTCAGTAAATTATTAGACCCTATTTCTGGCTGACCGTAACTTCTCTATTAATACCCTTGTTCCATTAGCATATTCTAAAGGTCATTTGCTAGAAGATCTGAATGAACTCATTCTTTCTGGGTATTCCTTATAAGAGACAAATGCTTAAGTCAATGGCTAAATGATGAAGCCTTTTCCACTTGAAGGGTAGATTTTCCATCGATATGTTATCGAATCCAAATGTGTCACCAATAGGACAGCGACTGAGTAATGTCGTTGCCATGGGGGATACCACAGTGGAAGCAGATGGTTCGTTCTGCTGGTTTGAGCATATTTTAGAGTCTAAGCATGTGTCCGTTGACCGGTTCCTCGTACCCCTGAACCCAAGTATTTGGTTTGAAGCTGGGTTCAGTTTACCATAAAATAAGAGTTTTACTTTCAACTTAATTTATAAAATAATAAAAATATTGTAATTTAAATATCCATGAGCTGCCATAATCAATTCTTAGGAACTGCTAATTAAGTTATTAAGCATTATATATTCCAGGAACAGTTCATCTATACCACCTCTTGGATCAGAGAGAACCAACTTAAATGATGAAAATTCTTATTCAACTGGTCTCTGAGCTGCTGGAATTCCTAGTACAAGTAATATTATTTGAGTCTTCTGTTTGATGACCCTTCCGAAAGTTTATAACATTTGAATATGTAAAACCTCTTGCACAATTTTCAAAGGGTTAATTGTTTATTGCTTTCAAACAATTCTTGTCTTCGCAATCATATAAAGCCGATCTGCTGCTTTGCAACTTATTTATAGCCGTTACTCGGACAATAAAAGGGTATACTAAAGTCGTGCATAAACTCCAGACTCCATAGAGTATATATAAGGTTGTCAAAAAAGTCTTGCGGTATTTTTATTGAATTTTCAATTGTTCATAAAATTGGTTATAATAATGCGATTTAAGTCAAATATGCGCCGTTTTGTTCAATGACGAGTTCCCAACGAGATGCCAACTTCATAATGCCCCTCTTATAGAAGCTCGCTTCCCTATTGTCAAAAAACTCGGAGAGCCAATTTTCACAGGACTCTCTTGTGGCCAACTTCCGACTACCAAGCTCGTTCGCCATGGACAGAAATAAATGGTAATCACTTGGTGCGAGATCCGGACTATACGGTGGATGCAAAAGAACCTCCCATCCGAGCTCCCGGAGCTTCTGGCGCGTCACCAAAGATGTGTGTGGCCTGGCGTTGTCCTGATGGAAGACAATTCGGCCTCTGTTGATCAAAGATGGCCTCTTCTGCATGAGTGCTGCATTCAAGCGGTCCAGTTGTTGGCAGTACAGGTCCGAATTGAGCGTTTGGCCATAGGGGAGCAGCTCATAGTGGATGATTCCCTGCCAATCCCACCAAACACACAGAAGAACCTTCCTGGCCGTCAATCCAGGCTTGGCCACCGTCTGGGCAGCTTCACCGCTTTTCGACCACGACCGTTTGCGCTTCACGTTGTCGTAAGTGACCCACTTTTCATCGCCAGTCACCATCCGCTTCAAAAACGGGTCGATTTTGTTGCGATTCAGAAGCGATTCGCATGCATCCATACGGGCCAAAATGTTTTTTTGCGTCAAGTCGTGTGGCACCCATACATCGAGCTTCTTTTTGAATCCAAGCTGCTTCAAATGGTTTATAACGGTTTGATGACTCATGCCCAGCTCTTGGCCGATGCTACGGCTGCTACTATGCCGGTCTCTTTCGATCAATTCAGCGATTTTATCGCAATTTTCGACGACAGGCCTTCCGGACCGTGGCGCATCTTCGATCACCTCTGCACCAGAACGAAAACGTTGAAACCATCGTTGTGCGGTGGAAATGGAAACTGTATCGGGTCCATAAACTGCACAAATTTTATTGGCAGCATGAGATGCATTTTTGCCTTTATCGTAGTAGTACTGTAAAATATGCCGTATTTTCTCTTTATTTTGCTCCATGTTTGCGACGCTATAACTCACAAACGACTAAAAACCAACAACAATAAAAAAACACGTGTTAGCGCGTGAAAAGAGCTTTCCAAAAAGCTCTAGCGTGAACCGATGCGACGAATACAACTAGAACTACGCGCTTGCAAAGACAAGCTTGGGGAAATACCGCAAGACTTTTTTGACAACCTTATATATTCTTGATCAGCATCAATAGTTGTGTCGATAAAGGCATGCCCGTCTGTCCGTCTGTCTAGATCTCACAGACTAGAAGAGCTAGAGCCAAAAAAATGTTAAATTATTGTCTGCACGCAGATCAGGTCTGTTTCAAATTTTGCCCACGTATGAATATCTTCTACATTTTTTATGATATTGAGTTCATATTTTGCAGTGCAGTGTATTTGGCCAATATCTACAACCTCAATAACTTTCATAAAGATCGGATAAAAATTGGTAGAGTTAAGAAAACGTTGCATACTTATCTGAGCCGCATGAGGTTATAATACACTAATTGCCCTGAGTAACGAGTATTTTGAAGTTGGGCAGGGCCGACTTTAGCTTACTCTCTCGTTTTTTTCTTTGTACTTGGAATGAGAACTCTGGGATTGATCGAATTGTGACTTCTGATTGATTGAAGTCCCGAAAGTCTCGAATATTTTTTCTGTGTATACTTTAATTTCCAGAAATTACAAAATTTCCCAACTTGTGTCGTTGAAAATCTAACATTGGTGAACTGAACCTATTTCTTCGAAGAAGAGATCGGAGAATATAAGGCGCATGGTTGGGAAAACCCCTAACCGCATTGGTTGTCAGGTTTTCGGTTTCAGGCTTCTTTTAAATGAAAACTGACTACTCCCATGACCTGTGTATGGCTTTGGTAATTGCCAAGTTTGTTCTCTATTTTATAGAATGCTAAAATGCCATCTTCTTGCTTTTGAAAATTGAATCATTTAAGCTTGCTGCTTGACTCACGACTGCAATCAAAGCAATCCAATCAGCTTTGGTTGAAAGTTTCATGCCAGCCTAAGCCCCTTTCGACTCACAGTAACCATTAATGGTACTAACTATTTACGGTCACTAAACACCTTAATTTGCAATCCCAGAAGGCCTTAGCTTTAGTTCTAGTTGCATGTAATAATTGTGTGTCCTTGTAGGCTACTTTAATCTGTGGCTTCTCCTCCATCACCACATGGTACATATAATCAATTTTGCTTATGTAACTGCCAAAAGCAAACACCTTGACATCCATCCCCACAGAGCAAGCAATAAGCAAAGCCAAGATCCATCTTTACTCTACTCCTCCTCCTGCTCCTCCACCATCTCCTCCTGCTGCTTTTGGTCTCAGCAAGCCACAAGCACTTCACATGTAACGCTTGCTTTACACATAAGTTCAGTTGCTCAAACATGGTGACTGCTGCTCAATAACGGTTACCTTCCAGCTGCATGTAGCAGCTCCGGGAACGACAGCGCACATATTTAAAGAGCAAACGTTTATCTAAGTTGTACCGTTGCGGTTTCCGTTGACATTCAAATGCGGAAGCACCTGTCGCCCAGTACGCCCAGCAACTCCAAAGAGCACCGAGACACCCAATGACACTATGACAGGCTCAGAGGCAGGCACCAGGGGTGGCGGGGTGGCTGGGAGAGACAGGGGCTTAGGCAGGCAGCTACTTCCGATTTCACACGCGTATGTGAGGGAGAGTGGCAGGGGTGGGATACGTACATATTCTGAGTGGGTGGAAATGACTTGGGGAGGGTGCTCGGTAAGTTTTGTGTTGAGATGAAGGATACACCTAACCGAAAAGTCTCTGTTAGCCCTACAACTGCTCGGGCAACCCTCTCATTCACAACTGCTAGTGGGGTGCGTGCGATTTGTCCTGGCAGCCATTGCCGGATACACACTCCGACAGTCATACACGAGTACACCAGTTTTCCCCCTTTCACTTCACATTTCAAGGACTTTGCCACTTTGTAGTTACTTTTGAATTTCAAGTAACTGCTTCGTCGTCTTCGTCGACAACTTTAAATGGTTTCGCTTACACCTTGGAGCAAGTCATTGAACAAATTAATTACTTGACAACTTTGCCAGAGACTCCCCCGTTGCGCTCAACCTAAGCAGCATCTAACGCGGTTTTGTTGGTTCCGCTTAAGCGGCTGCTCATTAGATTGCCACATCAACATCATCACCAGCACCATCATCATCCTGGCCAGCACTCACATCCTGGCCAAAAAAGGGACCACTCATGCCACCCTCCACCCACCACCCCCAACCTCATTTTCGATTGCTGAGCGCATTATTAATGCGCTTCTGATGCGATTTTGTCTCTGTGTAGACTCGCCTGTACTGGTGTGTGTATGATGAGTTATGCTCCACAACGCTGGACAGACTGGCATATAGCTAAATGGCTAAACAGTTGTACACTGTCCTAGCTAGAGGTGGAGCTCAGTGGTGGACGTCACGAGTCCTGCAGAAACTGTTTGACAACAACGAGAGGTAGAGCAAGTTCTGTAAAGTTTTCTGTATCTGGCTACTGATATTTCTGCCTTAGGTCATTGGGTCTGTTAAAGTTAATATGATGGCTGTAGATAAATGAATCTATTCGCAGCCGAACTGGGTAGCTTCTTATTTAGAAGGACCCCCCGCTTTCTGGCTTTGTCACCCAACACTAGAGTTACTCCGTTTGTTTTAGAAAGTTCTTAAGTTCCGTACACCTTCAACGAGAATTCACACTAATATGCGATTTCTTCCTTGTCCTCGTTGGTAATTGCTAATTGAATCCTAATATGTCGAGACTTAGACTGCATTTACACCGAGAAGCAAACTTCAAAGAGTTCTCTTAGTAGGCGAGAGAATCAGTTGAGATTCTAGACCTTTGCTTTATAAAACGCATTCACTTTGCGTGGAATATTCCGACTACTAAGAGAACTAAGTGCAGTTTGCTACACCGTGTAAATCTAGCATATGTAAATGCAAGCGGGTCGATTTGGGTCCGCTTTCTCATGTAACCGTTTGCTCGAATTGAGCAGTTTAGTTTACACCAATGATTCTAGACTCGCTAAAACGGTAACATAAGCAACCCTACCCAAAGTCCTTCTCTATCTTCAAAATCACAATACTTTCTTTCCACGTTTGTGTTGTGTGCAAGAAAGCAAACTGGTTCTGAACCGAACCGATCCTACACGTAGTCGATCAAATTTCAGCTGATAAACTGTGCTGAAAACTGAATTGAACTGAAAGTGCTGAACCGAACGCAATAAAATTAGGGTTCTGTTAAGTTCATGGACTAGTTTTAAGCATAGATCGCAAAAAATGGGACTTAATAAGAAGGACGGCCAAGGCATACTATCTGGCAAGTTCCGGTTTTCACTTTAGTGAATTCGAATTTAATACATGTGTAATTTTTTGGTGAACTATCAAGGTAATCTGTATCAAGCCTTACAATTTGTTCTCAAAATGAATGGTTTTATGCCGATTTAATTTATAAATTTTATAAAACAACCACTTCACCAACTTCGAATTCGACAAATTTTGTCGAAAGTGAAAACCGGAAAAGGCCTGTACCTCCCAAAAGTTGCATACTCAGAAAAAATTTAGCCGAGAATGACCCAAAACTAACTAATATACTTCATTTTGAGATTGAGTAGGGAACAAAAAGGTTATGATCTGAAGTTAGAAAAGGAAATGAAATGGGATTCATACATAACTCGACACACATACAACAACAACCAAGCCAACCAAACTCCGCTTTAGTGAGTAATTGATTTTTAAATACCATTTGACAATTTTATTTTTTAATAACCTCAACATCTGTATATGCAACTTATTCTCTCAATACCAGTGTAGCTAGTACAGCTCCGCCATCTATCGAAGTATTCGCACAATTGCCGAATCCCTAAACAAGCAACACGATCGCGTACATATGAGAAACTGATATTTTTATTCAATTTAGTAGCTTCTTTTATACATACTTAATGTATTAGGTACATTAGACAACTGTCATAACATCTATATATATCTTCATACTTGTCTTTGTTCAATACATGGAACACATTCATTTCTTATATACTTAGTTTGTACCTTGCATTCCATTTCTTTCTTGCGCATCCTTCTTGCTTATTTCTAATTGGTATGGTATGGAGCTGCTCTGTCTAACTAATCTAATACAATGTGTTTATATATACACAGAAAAAAAAAATCAAGCCTTCCGGGATTAAATCAATCCCAAACGATGTCAGAAGTCGGTCAATCCCGGATTTTCTTATTCCAAGTACGAATTGGATTGACTTGATCTCGGATATCTCGACTCCAGGACGACCTTTGTTCATGTTCATGTTTTTTTGTGATTGACTTTATACCATTTTTTTTTCTGTGTATCATTGCTTGACGTCCTTTGTGCCTTTACCCTCCTGACCAGATGTACAGGCGTGGGACCGGCCCTTTTTCATCTACCTAATGCGACCCTTTAAAGTGGGATCATATTTTGTAACCTCTTCTGGTACACTGAGTGCGATGATCACATGTTCAGTTGTGAACAACGACTGAGACTGGAAAACTCAGGACCTCGAAGCCTGCAGCACTCACTGACACGTACATCTAAGCCGACACCGCCACAATGCGTTTGGCCAAAGCAACGTTAAATTTACACCAGGGATGCAAATCACTCGAAATTAAGTATTGGTTCGGTTCAAAGGTTCACACAGTTTCTGAACCGCCGCGCCGGTTCGGTTCATTACAAGGTTTTTGGAACTTACTCAGCCGTCTATAAATTCCTAGAGGAATGCCCTTAGAAAACAGACAATAAAAAAATACGTACCATGCATCTGTGTAAGATCGTATTCATCACATTAAATGAGAAAAAACTCTCCTGTCTAAGATTGAATTAAGGCAAAGAAGTCTTACAGAAAATGACATATAAATGATCAACTTTCAAGACAAGAATGCAGATTTGTTACAGGTATATTAAGAATTCGACGTGCAATTGCAGTAAAATTACTGAAATACATGTAGTAAAGTTTGTGTTAAGTCAGCCATAAAGTTTATATCGATCCGGCATCGCTAAAAAGGGGTCAAACGCAATGTCGTATTATTTTATGGAAACGAATCAAATTCCAAAATTAACAAGTATTATTCGATAGCGTAAAAAATTTACGTCTTAAAACTCGTCAGAGAACTGCACCAAACCGAACCGTTTTTCTTGGGGTCTTCGGTTTGGTTCAGCGCTTCTGAAAGAAAGCCGGTTCGGTTCACCAGCTGGCTTAAGCCGCTTTATCCAGCTGGTGAACTAATTAGGTGCAGAGTCGGTTCGCATCCCTGTTTTTCTCTTACTACTGTAAAAGCTCACATTGCCTATATTTTTTATCATATACATTTTTTTGGATATTTATATTTATTATTGTAGTCGACAACCATAATATTTGTATCCTTCCTTTTCGATCAAGTCTAACTCTTTAGGTTTTAAATTTTTCCGGCCAAATTGTTCTTTGCAGATGATATTTGCTTTACCGATATAACTCCGAAACAATATGAAATTTGTTCATTTTTACACACAAAATATTTTTAACCCCTTTTTATTCACACAAATTTCCTAAAATCGTTTACCTAAAAGCTAGTCATGGAGATACTTACGAAAAGTGTGAGGCATCTCTGCACTTTATTTCGTAGATAGCAAGTGAGAAAAGAGGCTCCCTTCTCTAGATCCATGAACGCTCACCTCTATTTGTTTTGCTTACAAATTTAACTTTGAGTGAAAGTTAAAGTAAAAGCGAAATGATTGGTGGCCTTCAATGTTACAACTGTTGTAATGAGTTGGCAGTGAATGCAACCAGGGCTTCGATACATAAAGGGCAGATATACCAGCCAAAAAGGCGCAAATGAATGCTTTTTAGGTCCACTGTGACGTTTTCTTATATCTCCTTAAAAATTAGCTCCAATAGGCAACTGGCGCTATATAAAAACGTCAGAGGAAAAAGTATTCATCAACTCTTTGGGCCAAGGTATCATCGTTGAAGTGTCCATGGTATAAACATATCTCGCTATGTTCTTATGATTGCAATGGCATAGATAGAAGATGTCGTACATGACTTGCAGCGACAAAGAAGTCTCAAATTCGACCATTGAGAAGATGAGCAGCTCATTCGGAAATAGGAAATATCTTCGTACCTAGCAAAAGTTGCCAATTTTAGGCCATATTTTACAAAAAAAAAATTATAAATCATAAAAACCAGTTTCCTAAGATTCTAGGAATCACTTGATGTCCCGACTCTGGATCGAACCCACGATACACACACTACCCGCTGTAGCAAACCCATTCATCTGGTTGTTAAATATCTTTTCAATCTTTGGTAAAACCAGTTAACCAAGGGCCGACGCTGTCTTGGCTTCACCAACGAGATGTTTCATTTTCATTTATTGTTCCTTTTTTCCATGAGACACTTTGCTGGGCAGAATCTACTGAAAGTTTCTTTTGCGCGTGTTTGTGTGCTTCGACTAATAACTTGAAGCAACTACAACAAAAATGACACTTTGAGCTGACTCTTGACTTGATTCGCTCAGTTGCTTATGCTGAGATGCTGAAAGCCAAACGAAATTATCCCCTTCTAGCTGCTAGAACCAAGAACCTGAAACACGAGACGAGCAAAAAGGACCAATTTCTCAATGTCCGGTTACTCAAACTGAATTTGATTGCCTCATGCTGTGTTTTGGGGGAAGTGAAGCAACCAAATTTTACAGCAGCTCTTGCTTCGGACAGCTGTTACAGCTAGATCAGACCCGATGGAAATATCAATATTTTTCCGATAAACATACATATGTAATACAATTCTTCCTATAATTAGTAATCAGAAGGATAACTTATGGTGGCGCTGTATTTTTATGCAAGTGGCCACTTTCTGATCACTACGGGTGACTTCTTTGGAGTTAACTTTTCTTTGCATTAGCAATTATGGCTTTGCTGAGGAATTTATCGATATCGGAGAAAACTGTTGATAAAGCCAAATGAATTAACGGCTGGTCATCTCGGTGACCGGAGGTTAGCCAATTGGAACTACTGAACAATTGAGTAAAACAAAAATCTACTATTTAACAAACATAAAAAATTACGCATCCGCCGAGTAAGACCATATGGTAAATTAAGACTGAACCGCTAAACCAAACCGAGTCAGCGCTTCAGTTAGCACCAAAATTCATGTAATGCACAGAACTGGAGGTCCGATAATTGTGCTTTAATAAAACAAGCAACAAAATCAGGGGTGCAAACCACACGAATATAACGACTGGTTCGGTTCAGTGGTTCAGACAGTTTCTGAACCGCCGGTTCGGTTCATTACATGGTTTTTTGAGCTGACTGAACCGCGGTTCCGGTTCGGTTCAGTGGTTCACAAAGGTACATTATGATTTCTATTGTCATGTGACTTTTGCATATTTTCAAATTGAATTCCTATAATCCATTTAAATATCTTTAAAATCCTTAGAAGATTGTCCCAAATATATTATGTTCGGACTCAAAGGATTCGTCTGTATGTTCCTTGAGGAACGATCTTCGAAAACAGAGAATATAGGCTAGAAAAGATTAGAATAGAAAAGTGTAAAAACTACCCTGGTGAGGATTGAATTAAGGTTAAGAAATATTACAGAAAATTCCAAATATTGTCCACTAGATGAAAGAATGCAGATTGATGGTATGTATATTAAGAGATCGGAGGGCAATTACAGAAGACTTGCAAAATTACTTGTTCTTAAATTTTCGTCAAGTCATCCTTAAAAGTTCCGGCATCGGTAAGAATGTAGAGAGTCAAACGAAATGTAGAAAAATGATATTAGGGAATCGACTCCAATTCCCAAATTAATAAGTATCATTGGCTAGAGGAAAGCGAGTCCCGTCTTAAAACTCGTCAGATAACTGAACCGAACCGAACCGTTTTTATTTGTGGTTTTCGGTTTGGTTCAGCAATTCTTAAAGGAAGCTTGTTCGGTTTCCGGTTCGGTTCACCAGCTGGAATAAGCGGTTCGGTTCGTTTCAAAACCGGTTCCGTTCAGAACCGGTTTGCATCCCTGCAAAATTATATCTTTATGAGTGAATTGAACCAACAGCCCGGGGATTCTAGAAGGTTTTCGTATGCTGAACATAAATCTGCATTCGGAAATGGACCATCATGTCCTGAGTAATTTAAGCTTAAAGTTGCAAGTAATGCATGTTTCGACCCTTTTTCTGCACTTTTTGTATGAAACTATTACTTATGTTGTATTTTCCTTTGACATTATCGTAAAGTATTACTTTTTAACATAAAACAAACCACTCCAAATATAATATATCTGCGACTTTGAATTCTTGAGCTTAAAATCATTAAATGGTCTACTGCCCAAAATTATGCTATGAAAGTAGTTATAGTTGGCTAGGCACTTGTATTGAATTCTCATGAAAACTTCTTGAAAACTTGAAAACTTTACAAATTTGCTAAGAAATTGCTGTCCCACCACACCAAAGTCTAGATGTTTCACTAAGCATGGTGCCTAATTTTGGATTTTGATTAAGCTCTCTAAAAATAGAATACAAGTACACATTTTGTATACCAACAACAATTGTAACATTTCTATTACTGAAAAGATATAGAAAAATACTTATTCTTAGAGCGAGAGCAGTAAGTAGACCCATTCAGCTTGTGCGTTGGATATTGTTAAATTGTACCACTAGTATGTTCATTAAAACAAAAAGTGTTCATAAAAGCAAAAATCTATTCAGAAGGTGGGAAAAAATCGTTGAGGGTTGCCTAAGATTACCAATAAGGAAGATTTTGAAAACCTGGATATTGACCAAAGTATGGACAGTAGTGATTGCGACTATGACGGCTAAATCGACAAGGCTGTTAATACTGCTCAAGAATATATATGTATTACTTCTAAGGGTTACAAATGACTGGACAATTTGAATCTAACATCTGCTTATTAAAAGCGTTGGCTAAGTCTATTTCGCAAATATAAAAAAAACAAGCTTTCATTTTTATTAAATTCAAATTAAATCAACGCCTACTGTTTATAAATAATAAAAAAAATATATGGAAATATGCAACACTGCGTATGAGTGATTTAAAACCACATTAGATCCTCGGCGCACCACTCAATTTGTTCTATTTTTGCTATTTCGTACGTCTTTAACACACCAAAGCGCATCAGATAGGGTGTTGCAACCATGACCCTAAAAATATAATGCACATAGACTTATTTCACTGAGGTACATCCTGGTTTGTTAGTGCGTTTAAATATTGATAGCTTGATCAAACTATTTCTGAAAATTTTTTTGTAATTATTAAACAAAGGTATTGAGAAAAGAAAACTCGGCAAAATGGGTGTCGCTGCGAAGGTAAGACCAGATAAACAAAGATTACAATGAGCAAGATGAGGATTAAAAGGAAGAGAAATGCTCGATCACTTTGCCGATTAAGCATTTCTCTTTGCTTTATTGTATTATAACGGCCAACTATTGAATAACAACATCGGCAACAATAAAACAATCGTTAAGGGTCTGTATATAACATAAAAATGACTGTCTTTACACAGTATTCAGTTTTCAAAGCTCTTCAAAAGAAGTAGAAGGCAGAACTAAATTTGCACATCAACGGAGATTGGCCTTTCGGGAACGCACTAAAATGAATTATTCCGTGGAGTTTCACATGAATAGAAACACTTTTCAAGAGTTATTGCGCTGAAATACTTTTTTATCTCATCTGAAAAGCAGCAGAGCATTTGATCTTGCTCTTGAGAGTATGCTATGCTTAATAATCTATATACTATAATACTAATTCAGGAAAACAATTGTCTTATAGTTGGCTAAATACTAACTCATTTTGAATACCTTCAATTAGCAGATCAATCTTAGTGAATGCAAAGAGTGGATTATGTATGACGCAGTCATAACTGATTCTGAGTTACTTATTTAAATTGAGAATTATTTAAGGAAATGAAAATGACTTACTTTTAGGGGCATTTATAATGATATTCTTTTTGTGTATAAACGGGGTAATAGATTGATGGCCAAGAATTCCAGCTAGCCATATCGCTTTTGTCACATCCAGATCAAGAAATCGTTTTCAAGTTTTTCAGCAGCTTAGTAACCTTTTCGAACAGTTACAATAGGCAACAAAATAATATTTTTCACAGTATATGGAAGTTCTGTTGTTGATTCTGGATTATTTATGTGTGCTTAAGACGAATCTGTTTTTCGAAATGGTCCAACAGTATACTGAACCTTGTTGCCTAGTGCTATCGATCATATAATTGAAATCCACCGGCTTAAGTTTCTTTAGATGGCTCTTTCCTCTGGGAACTGGGAAAGGATAAGCAACCGGTCCGACAACCGAACCTTAGATTCAACGATGGCCGGAACATTCATCAGAATTTTTGAGATTTCCGGCCTTAATTTAAAGGCATACAATAAGTTTACTTTAATTAAGACTTAAGCTTATTTAAATATATCAAAAGAATTTACTTTACAATAGAAAAAGATTTTATAAAACCATTAAAATGTAAATATTTATCAACCTTTTAGTTAATTAGTTCAACTATTAGTAGTGCGTGAGTATCTACTTGCCCCATCACCAGCAAACCAAATACAATGCATTCTAAATGGCCATACGTTTCAAAGCTGGAGCAGCTTCCCTTGTTTCTTGGCTATTGCCTGCCTGCTACTGTTCCTCGGTCTGGGCGCATTGCCGGAAATTGGAAACGCGTTGGTTTATGCCCGCCTGCGGGGTGCGCAGGAGGCGACCGTGGCATGGCTTTCGAAACCAAGGGAGCTGGGAGTTGCTTAGGGGCCTGGGCACTTTATGCATTCACCACTCATAAACAGCGCTCGGCATTTTGCACACAAAAACAAAAAAGACTCGACCAGCCACTTGCCATTGTTGTAACCGAAAAGCCAGGACTGCCGGACGGCCGAGTCAGAAGACCATGGCGAGAGCGCATTTTGTCTTTCTCTGGACATGGCTACCCTTGGCAAGCTGCTAATGGTGGCTGTTAAGCATGAATTGAACGAGTACAAAGTACATGACCATGTCGATGCCCATGCACATGGATATCGAGATGCAGTGGCTGAATGGTTAACGCCTATAGTTAACTTTTGCATTTTAGGTGGGTCCGTTGGAAGGAAATGTTTCGGGGTTTTATGGGTTGGGTAGAACCAGGTCTAGCTTCAATCTGGTAGCTTTTGAAGAAGGCTCAGCAATGACAAATATCCCCGTGGGTTGACATTCCGGCTACTAGCCATTTTAGCATCGATATGTCATTAAAAGTGTCAATGGAAATGGCATTGCATCACAAGGAACTTGTTTTGAGACATACCTAGGAAATGATGATATGACAGAGAGCAACTAAATGAAATATATTTACTTCGAAAATCAACTCATTGGGATGCTGAAGGAGACTTGTTGTGCTTGTGAAACAGGAACTTAACCAGGGTAATGGACTTCCATCTCGCATCAGGCTAAGGCGTGTTGCTCACATCTTCATGTGAACGTCAAATTAAGTCACGCATAAGTGTAAAGAGCCGTAATAAGTTTTATGTGAGATTTAAATTAAAGATCTAAATGAATTCCACTTGGTTTGTGAAAATGCTGAGTTAGTGATGAAACTTGTGAGTCTGCCCCTTTTCACCAAAAATTTTTTTGAAAAAACCCTTTCATGTCCGATTTTTGTGTATGAAGGCTTTTCTTAAAGTTAATAAAATACTTTATTTTCGAATTTAAAAAAAAACATTAATTTTGTTTATCAGTTTGCATTTTTAAGCACTTTAATTTCGATAAGTTTTTAAATTTTAAAAAAAATTAAGGGTTTTTTTTCTACATTTGGGCCTATAGCTCTGAAATCCGTCATCCTATCACATTTTTGATTGATAACGAAACTTTCCGTCAGGTTTCTTCTTTCTTAATTGCCTTAAAACTTTTCAATAGGTGTAGAAACAAAAAAGTTATGAGAGTTTAAGTGGAGGCAACTTTTGAAAAAATCGAAAAAACAGTTTATCGATAATATCTCGATAACGATTCGAAAGATTTTTTTTTCATGTCGATTTTCATGCTCAGCGAGCCAAAATACTTTAGAAAAAGTTGATTTGGTGAATTGGGGAAAATGCTGTCGAGCAGTGATATTAATCATACGCAGTGCAGCCTATAAATTTTATTTTTATTTCTGTGGTTTAGGTTGATTTAAAGAAAATGTATTCATTCTTGCCCATGGATACTCTGATTTAAGCTTTAACTTGCAAACCAAGAGAAGATACCTAATGAAATGGATTAGCCTCACTAAGTTAATAAGTAACGAGACTTAATTTAATCTAATTATACTCTGTACCGTAGTTACATAGAGTATTATAAGTTTGTGCAAAAGTATGTAACATCCAGAAGGAAGCATCTCCGACCCCATAAAGTATATATATTCTTGATCAGCATCAACAGCCGAGTCGATATAGCCATGTCCGTCTGCCCGTCTGTCCGTCCGTCTGTCTGTCCGTATGAACGCACAGATCTCAGAGATGGTAAGAGATAGAGGTTTGACATGTATGGGACATATGCTTCTTATGTCTGCAGGCAGATCAAGTTTATTTTCAATTTTGGCCACGCCCCCGCAATATGGAAAAACGTCATATCTCCCACTGTTTTGAAGATAGATGGCTTATTCCTTCTGGACATATTTAGTTATTAGGATAACTTATCGATCCGCCAAAGAAATGAAGAAGATCGGATGAACGGTTTTCGAGTTATGCTCAAAAGACAAATTTTCTTGGTACAGAGTATGTTATAGTCGGGCTTGACCGACTTTCTTTCTTGTTTTAATTTAAAATCGGTACTGTCCGACTTCGACATTCCCGTTACTCAGGGGAATAAATGTTTAGTAGGCTCTCGCTATGTTAATTAACAGAGCACTAACATTAAAGTGAACATTTCAACATTATGTAAGCAAATAGCGCATGTGGCTCAGAAAAGTATGCTACGTTTATTATAACCATTATAGCTCCGCCTTTTATTATCCGATTTTTATGAAAATTTCAGAGATCGTAGATATACAACACTGGTGTTCACACGGACGGACAGATGGACCGGGCTATATCGACACGGCTTACTGACCATGAATTTATATACTTTATGGGGTGGCAGATGCTTCCTTCTGCCTGTTATAGTAAACCCTTTTACTCTACGAGTAACGGGCTTAAAAATGGATGGAGATTGAATACTTTGAAAAAAAAAGAATTTAAAAAGACCGAAAACCTAATCCAAATTAAATTTTTGACCAATAAATAGCAATTTAAACAAGTAAGGGCGCTGCAGTCGAGATTCCCGACCACAAAATACCCTGTTCATTTGTTTTCAATTATTTCTTTGTGACAAAATGTCATCCTAAATGTAGGCAACACTTTTGGTAGTCCTGGCCAACAACTAGGGGGGGTGCTTTTATCAGCTCAACTGTTTCGTTTATAACTCCGGTGTTTTTTGTCCGATCTGATTGTACTTTTCAGAATAGATAGATATTGGGCCTAGCTTGATGCATACTAAACCACTCTCTAACTTGAAAATTGTGGATCTGACGGATGTTTAGGTCTAGGATTTCTAGATAAAAGATAAAAGGGGGACGGGGGGAAATTTCCAAATCTGAAACAAACTTGATCTGCGTACAGCATAAATCTAAATTCGTGCAAAAATTTGTGGCTCTATCTCTTATACATAGTCTCGGTGATCGACGCGTTCATACAGACAGACAGACTGACGGACGGACAGACGGACATGTCTATATCGACTCGGCTGTTCATGCTGATCAAGAATAAATATACTTTATGGGGTCGGAATATTTCCATCTCCCTGTTACATACATTCGCACAACTTCATGATCCCCCTTTTCCCATTTTCAATGGAAACAGGGTATAAAAAAACTGACCCTGCCCCTTCTGTGTTTTATAATCATTATACCCTTGCAAAGGGTATTATAATTTTGCCCAGAAGTTTGCAACGCATACAAATATTCACTTCAGACCCCATAAACTATATACAGGGTGCGCCATATAAAGTGTCGGTATGGCAACACTGAATAAATATAAAAACAAACAACCGATTGCTAATGTTGATCTTGTTTCTTTAATTTGGTCCTGTACAATTTATTTCGACTACTTTTTGAACACAACATCAATCAAGTGGCCGCCTTTATTGGCCACAACAAAATGTGCCCTTTTTGCGGCATTTTCCATCACTTTTTCGAGCGTCTCAGTCGATAAAGTGGCGATTTCGGCACGAATGTTGGCCTTAAGCTCTTCAATGGTCTGTGGATCGCTGGCGTAAACCTTGCTTTTTAAATAGCCCCAAAAAAGAAGTCTGGGGCGGTCAAATCTGGAGATCTGGGTGGTCAGTCAATATCGCCTCTTTTTGATACCGGCCCAAACACCAAAAGGTCGTGTAAAGGTATTTCATGGATGCGGTGTGGATTTTCCGTGCCCCATATGCGACAATTTTGCTTATTAACACCACCAGAAAGCGTGAAATGGGCCTCATCGGTCATCAAAATTTGTTTCCAATTGTTAGCACAATTGAACGATTATTTTCGATGAACAGCGTCACTATTTCGTCACGTTGTTTTGGTGTGAAGCGTTCCATGGTCAAAATTGTACTAGATTGATGTTTCCAAAACATGTCTAACAAAAGCAATCGGTTGGTAAATGTCAAAGTTATTCAGTATTGTCATACCGACACTTTATATGGCGCACCCTGTATGTATATATATTCTTGATTAGGGTGACGAAGTGAGTCGATTGAGCTTTGTCCGCCCGTCTGTCCGTCTGTCTGTCTGTTTCTTTTAAAGCTATCGAGCTGAAATTTTGCACAGAGTCTTCTTTTTGCTGCACACTACTAATATGTCGGAACCGACCGGATCGGATGACTATATCTCATAGCTCCCATAGGAACAATCGGTCGGAAAACTAGTTTTACTAGCTAGCTTTTTTCTTTTCAATGGAAAAGTCTCCAAACTTTGTAATCGTAGGTTTTCTATGTTCTTTTACAATTCTACCAATTGTTATTAAAATCGGACAACTATATAGTATAGCTGCCATACAGAGATAGGTTTGAAAAACAGTTTAAGTTAGAAAAACTTTTTTGTTTTTAATGGTAGCATCCTGCAATTTTGTATTTGTTTGTTTCACGTGCTTTCACATAATTTTACAAATTTTTGGACAAATCGGATGACGATAACATACAGCTCCCATACGAACGATCGGTCGGAAAGTGGGAAAAAGAGTTTTTTTTTCAAAGTATATAAGCGAGCACTTGCAAGGGTATAAAAACTTCGGCACAGACGAAGTTAGCTTAGCTTTCTCGTTTTCTATATCCAGGGAGAAACTTAGATATGGTTGGTATGTCATTTCCTCAATATGATAGACTGACCATGTGCCCACCAGACGAGCCGTCACCTTCGCAGACTACACAGCTCATTATAGTGGTGGCTTTGGCTAAGATTACGACGATGATAGTGTCACAGCAGACTAAAAAACGGATTCTGATTCTTCTTCCCCCTACACAAAATGCCTCCAAAAAAGCAACTAAGTCTTTGCCTATGAATTTCAAATTGAGGCCAATTCATTAAAAAAGATATTTTATTTAATTGTTTCAAGTGTTTTGTTTAAATAGTTTGGATATAATTGTCTGTGGTGTAATGTGTATACATTGTTCGGCTGCCGTGGTCGCCTGATAAAAACTATTGACTATTGACAAATATTATTTTTTTGTGCTTGAAAACTTACCAGCAAACCAAAATGTTCAACAGTATTAGGAAAATAGCAATAGACGGTAACAAAGATATTTTATAAAAAAACGCACATTATTTTGTAAAATATTTTTGATATCGGCTTTTCCTAATTTTTTACTTTAGAATTTTTTTTCCTAATGTTTTATGTCCTATATTTAGCTATCTAATTTAAAGTTTCTTTTATTTTGTTTTCCGAATTTCGGTATTTTTAGTATTATTTGTCCGAGTTCTTAGGGGGAATCGATAGTTCATTGATAACATGTTCTTATATGTTGTTGAGCCTTGCTTTTGCTTTCATTTTGTTTGATACTGTGCGAAAAAATTTACTGCAAGCTATTTATTTTCAATTTAGTTTTGAAATTGTCCTCCGCAAATCCAGAAAAACAAAAGAGACGAAATAGACTGCTCAAGAGCTGTTCAAGGCTGTTTTTTTTTTATATGAAATTAAAAGTTAACCTTCGCAGGACCATGGAAAATAAGTATGAAGTTACTATCTTCTTTTAGTTGACTGCCTCGCTGACTTTCCTAACTGCAACTAAAACGTCCAATCAAGAATGCGAGAAATTCGTTTTCCATTTTTGTTCAATTTGGCGAATTTTTTATCAAAATCGAAATAGACTTTCAGAAATTGACAACCCAACGCACATGTAGCACAGATTTCATTGTTGATACTTTCAAATGGCTTGCGGGGCGTATGGGTAACTTTTAACTCAACCTTTGTTGCCTCGTCGCAAATTTCATTGGATTTCAAGCAAAAAAGGAGGCTTTAATTTCCATTCATTCAGCCTTAAAAAGTGCTGCCTAACGGACATATCTCTATCGACTCGGCAATATATCAAAATGTCCATGGCCTTGTTTCTCTCTCCCATAAATTCCAATTAATTATATTGTGTGAATTGGCGTATATTTGCCTAAACTATTATATCAAAAGCTTCCCCCTTATCCCAGGCAGTGTGCAGGCATTTTATCAATGCGGCCAGTGAATGTTATGCAAAAGCTTTTTTGTGCTGGGTAATTTTTCAGGCTTGCTTTTATTTCAATTTGTGTGTGTGTATTTTTCTGCACAATGCAAACTAAATCAGTCAAATTTATATATCCTGTGGTTGCGGCACACACTCCCCCTCCCGCCGGTTGGTTTTGACTCTTCATTTGGATATTTTACAAATACGTAATTTTGTTTAGCGTAATTGCGGCTGCAATTGAAACCGGCACTTGATTGGGCAAGCACAATGCAATCACACACACACGCGCGAGCGAGCCAATGTTGCAAATTTGATATTTACGTTTTAATGAAGGCTTTTTGTTTGCCCATCGTGTTGATAAGCCGGGACGCCCCTCTTTATGTAAAATTCATCGCTCGATTGCATTCAAAATGAGATTTTTGGTTTTCAATTGTATATATGCGCCTGCAGCAGCAGCGGCATCAGCTTCTGCAGCACCCAGCATCAGCTTAATGAGCAACTGCAGCACTGCCCTCAGAGCACACCCAACGGCTGTCAGTGTGTGTAATAAAAAGCCTGTCGGCCATTTTTGCAATAAAAGCAGCCAAGTAAACAAAAGGCAAGTTAATAAAAGTTCGCGACATGCTGGGCGGCATGCATCTCTCTCTCTTTCACTCTGCAGATGAGAGGACAATGGCTGTAAACAAAGCGCTGTATATGCAATACATGCAAAAAAGAAGCAATCCTTTCATGTAGAACGATAATTTGAAGAATGTTCCAAAAGATCTGTTCTTTGTTTTTGCGTTTTTGTTTTATATGCGGGACATTTGAGCTCAACCACATGGTTCGGTATATAAACGGGGGGGAAAACGAATCGAATAAATAGATTTTGATTTTGAGCATGCAAATTGTTGTAGTAAAGATAGAACTGGGAGGTTCTTAAAAAAGCTGCCTGCACCTGCCTACTGTGTGGTATGGTGCTTTGCTACCTAAGGTTATGAGTAAACATAACTAATGTAATCTCGTGCCAGCTAAGAATTAATAGATTCGATGAACCTTTACATAAACAAACTAGCTTAAATAATTTTTTATCGCTTAATTGTCCAAAAATTTGCTTCAATTCCCTTTTTTTAGAGTATGGTCCATCTCTAGCCATTACTTTTCCCTAGATTCTGAAAGTGTTCAAAAAAATGAATCGTCTTTCGATGCCATTCCCGAATCTATCCCATTTTGGAGTTATTCAAAAGAACGAACCTGCTGAATCTCAAGGGCTTGCGTCATCAACGAAATCAAATAGAAGTCGGAAGGGATAATATCTGTGCTATACGGCGGTTGGGGTATGTCTTTTCATTCAGTGTTTCAAGGACAGTCGTCATGTTGCAAAAATTTACCTTGTAGTGCCTTTGCCCGTACTTTGGCTGTTTTTGCTTCAATGCTCGACTCAAACGCACCAATTGAGTTCGGTAATGTTCGGTGATTGATCCCACCAAATACATTCATGACCTTGCCACCGATCTTGGCATATGGTCGGTAGGCCCGGATAATGTTTTGAGCTTGGTGTTATCGTAATGAACCCATTTTTCAACATTAGTCGCAATACGTTGCAAAAATACGTATTTTTTTTTCGATTTTTTGGCACAGAAGTTGAAATATTCGTAGCACACAACAACTCAGTTGATTACTTTTCAACGAAACGACACATGCTGAAAGAAGGCGAGTGACGAGGCCAAAAAATGAAGTTGCTTGCAACATTTTCTAACTAGATTTTTTGTTCTAGTAACGCAACCTTTAAAAAGTACTTGAAAACTTATTTGTACAGGTAATTGAAGTGAATGTATGTATGATTTCAATGAATGTTTGTTTGTTAAAAATGGTTTCAAAGTGAATCTGTTAAGCAATGAACTAGTGTTGGGTAAATGTGGTTCAGTTCACTGAACATGTTCAGTTGTT
>JAWNNO010000613.1:0-23504 GCA_035044985.1 Lordiphosa fenestrarum
CGCTGGGTCTTCTACGTAAGCTACATATACGTATTCTTGCTTGACACCACACTGATACTTTATAGTAACAGCATTGGATCGATACAAAGTATTAGCGAAGTATTAGCAAATCGTAATAATGACATTAATTATCGTACAATATATTAGAATAGTCCATAGACGGTCGGCAGTATTTAACCAAGTTTCCCATTTGGTTACAACTCATCAAAAATGTTCTGTTGCATTTTGATAGATTCGAATGCTTATAGAGGGCTAAGATGTTGACTTTCTTTGTAATGGAACTTAAGTCAATAGGTATATTGGTTGACGAGTTATATGCAGAAATACTGAAACATAAATAATGAAATATCTGGTCCTATATCCCGTTTTATCATGCAACGTTGACTGAAAATTAATAAGATTTAACGTACTTATCCATTACAAAATTCATGATTTTGTACTCCCATTTCTTTGGTCCGAAAATCGTGGGCAAAGTTTTAAAAATTTAAAATGACCACTTTCCAGATTTGACAATACCACGGAATTTTTACAGCTGATGTATCTTTTAACCATCTAAATAATACCAAAAAGTCCGATTTTTTAAGTGGTGCAACAATGTCAAATATACAAAAAACATACGAATATATAATATATATTTTACTTCAATATAAATAGGGATTTGGCCCTTACTATAGAGGGTCACATTGCTTATACTTCATTAAGACTTCCAAGTTTTTTTTTCTGTTCGGGGTTGTCAATTGTAAATCAACTTGCAAAAGATAAAATCTTAATTGAATTTTTATTTTCTTCGATTCCGAACTTCTTATAATTATAATGATAATTGCTTCCTGTGCTTTGAATACACTATGTCATGGCGGAAAAGTGTCCCAGCTGCCACCGCTGGCTGCGCAAGCTAAAAGGTAAGAATAACACATCGTCCCAGGAAGATGCCGAAGAAGTCAGCAAAAAGCTGGGACAGGTCATTGGCGTTGGAAACACGATATGTAACAACTGCAAAAAGATGAAGACTACAAACCAGTATCATCTAATTTTCATATTGAGGACGAAGAAATGATCAACCTACCAATTTCGCGATTGATTTCAACACATAAGTTTTGTTGCATTTGTCGAAAAACCAACCACTTAATAGTTGTCCCAAAAGAAGCTAGATTGCAATGCTTCGCAACAAAAGGACTCTATGTTCCGAAAGACAATCGTTGCTGCAGGGACCATATTATAAAAAGGAAATTTTTCGAAAATGAGCTAAGTAGTGTGACTCCATATTGCAGCTTCAGTTCTGTTCATCATATACACCTAATGGCCAAACTCTTGACTGCATAATGGGTCACTATTGCACCTGCCTTAATGGCATGCGAACAGTTGGCTGTTGCTCACATATAGCTGCAGTTATATTCTACCTGAGTTATGCAAGGTTTAAGTCATTAAGCCTGCCGAAATGCTGACCAATATATTTAAATCAACTGGTGTATGTACCATTATAAACGAAAACAGCGATGAGGACTAAAATAAATTAACAACCTAAATATATATATTCGTATGTTTTTTGAATATTTGACATTGTTGCACCACTTAAAAAAAACTGAGTTTTTGGTATTATTTAGATGGTTGAAAGATACATCAGCTGCAAAAATTCCGTGGTATTATCAAATCTGGAAAGTGGTCATTTTAAATTTTTAAAACTTTGCCCACGATTTTCGGACCAAAGAAATGGGAGTTCAAATTCATGAATTTTGTAATGGATAAGTACGTTAAATCTTATTAATTTTCAGTCAACGTTGCATGATAAAACGGGATATAGGACCAGATATTTCATTATTTATGTTTCAGTATTTCTGCATGTAACTCGTCAACCAATATACATGAAATTTGATGTCCATACCTTCCAAGATAATAGCTACAATCCCCGATTCAAAATATTCAAAAATCTCCTGGGGCACTTTTCCCTGGCTTATTCGGCTATGCCCTTTATTTTTGAATTATCAATGTAGGCAGGGACCTTTTACCAAAATGTCGAAAAAAATATTCAAATATTTCGCAAATTGTAAAGCTAGCAACACAATCGGAGGGCACCAAATTTGTGATTAATTGCTTTCATGCAAAATGTAGAAGGGCGTCGTGATGTGCCATTTAATCTGGGATCTGCCATTGATTTGGGAAAAACACTGTTTTTTTTTCATACAAGGCAGGTACGCTCTAGTGTATGTACATAGTTCAGTTCGAACGTAAGTGTACACGTGAATTACTGTTCGTGTGTTCGTGTCCGAGTATGGGTTCGAACGTACGTGTACTACCCGAAATACGTGATTGACGTGTTTAAAGCTAGAGACACACTAGGCTGACGCCTGTTATGTTAACAGTGTTAACATACCAGCCGAAGTGTCTTTGGCATCTGGTCCAAACGCATCAGATGCCATTTAAATTGCATAGAAAATTTGCTTCTAGAAACACACTAGCAACACGTCATCCGAGGAGCGCTTGCCTTCGGCATCTGATCCAGTTAATTTGGATCAGCGTGCTGCGTGTTACAGCGCCGAACCTTTGGCTGCAAGGGAAGAGATCAGAGCCCGATTTCTTGAAATTGTGAGGGCCCAGGCACCTTCTACTTCCAGTCAAGACGAGTCACAGTCGAGTTAAGCTGACATTTAGAACAGTGCACTGGCGTTCCTCTACCAGGAAACCGTCAGCTGGGACAGCAATCTTGCTGAGCCCGTGTTAAGGTTTGATTTGGACCCATTACAATGGTCGGAGAGATGTTTCTCAACTGCTGGTAATGTAGTCACGCAGCTGCCTTAATCCTGCAAATGTTGTTGCCGCCAATATGAATTTAGTTCGTTTAAGTTTGAATTATTATATTTGTTTAAAAACTATCGCACATTTGAATGTATCCGTGCTATAGGCTTATCTAGCTGAAATCGAGTGTTTCTTGTCCTATGCTATCGACTATGTCTCATGACTAAGAAATGGCGATCATTCGGGATAAAGGAGAGAGGCAAGAAGCTCACGAAATATTTTAAGCGTCGCTCGCGCCATTATATTTAATAATTAAGTTGTCAAATTAAAAATCATTATAATAAATTGTTCACTCGACAGAACATACACAGAAAAAAAGAATCAATCCGAAACGGGATTGAAATCAGGGTAATCCCGGATAGTCTTGATACGATCCCAAAAAAGATTGATTACACTTACAATTTAATTTTGTAATCCGATAAAACAGGCTCATTTTAAGCCTGCTATGGGATTACCCTGTTTTCAATAACATTTCGGATTGATTTCAGATTTTTTTTTTCTATGTAAAAATACAATGACACTTATTTCGCCACAACCAAGATCCGCTCTAAAACTTCGCAAGAAAACTTCAACCTCAACTTCGCCGGTCGCAAATGTTGTATTTTGTTTGTAGCACGTCCTTTCATCTCTTTTGCAGGTTGATGATTAGAGCAGTAACATTTTTTCGCTCCAAACGTTATGAATTTCTTCTTCATCCTTACCGCCTAGCATCTGAGCCATTCTAATCTATTCAGAAACGTATCAGTAAATTTGATTTACCTGCTGTACGCACTGCCTACCTGAGGAGGGGGAGAGAGGTCCTTACCTCGTCCGTTCCTCTCCTTCTGTTCATGAAGTTCGTGGCGAAGGGGGGCAGATCACGAATCGGCCTAGTGGTTTCGATCAGCACGAGAAAGCAGTGAGGATCTTCTCGTGACACAATGATTCTGGCCAAATGCTTTTATAGTTATAACGAAAAAGAAACATTCACGTGTTACACGTGATTCACGTTAGCACTGGAAACACGGATATACGTGTATTCGGATACACGTGTAGTTCATAAACACGTACCTATACACGTAGCACTTGGTTTACGTGTTCACGTGTATTCGTTCTACTATGTTTCACATCCAGCCCTACAAACTTATGTATCAGCAGCTATCTAATAGGGCTGCAAAACTATCGATAGTGGGTACATCGATAGTTTTTAACTTCGATGTTTCAAAACCTCGATGTTTTCCAAAAAAACATCGATATATCGTTAAAACATCGAAAATTTTTTCAAATATTTTAGATTGCGGTAAATACCATATATCTTATGCTATATTAAGAAAATATAGCACAAAGCAGAATCAGAAGAAGAAGCAGCGTTAACTTTGTCTAAAACGCAATAGATTTGTAATAATATACACTGCTGCTTTTAAGGTTTTTACTTACTTGATGTGCACAAAAACTTATCCATTATATATACAGAAGAACCGCCAATTATTGCTGTAAGAAACTATTACCAAAAAATTAATTTATAAAATTATACACATTTTTAACTCAACAAACACTTACGCGTAGCTTGAAGCGTCACCATGCAGTGGAGGGCTGCCAACTCAGCCACTTTGTGGCTAGAACTAGCCACTTTTTGAGCGGGTTAGCTTTTTTTTTCAAAATGATCTAGCCACTTCTAGCCATTTCGTTTATTTGCACTTTGGAACACAAATTTCGGTTTGATAATGCTGCGTTTAACCAAATTTACCTTTTTTTTTTTTTTTTTGCTTATTAATCAAATTTTGTCGTATTTCAACTAATAATAATTGTAAAAATGGACCCAAAAAATCTGGCACCACTGATGCAGTGAAGCATCCGATATATCGATGTTGAATTTTTAACATCGATACATCGAACCATTTTGAAAACCTCGATACTATCGATAGTAACATCGATATTTTGCCTCTATCTAGAACATGTGCAGTCGGTCCTAACTCCAATTGCATAGCGTCAGCGAACAATGAGAAAAATTTAACAGAAATAGTTAATAAACAGAAAAAAAAGACCCATTTGGGAAGGATATGTCTTGAATATAGTTTTAATCATCCAACGAAGTTGAAAAATCATCCAAAGGATGATGATCCTATTTTCATATCCTTTGGATGATTTTTTTTTCTGCTTAGTATTGAATATAAGATTTAAATTGTTAGTATAAATAAAAAAATAGATTAAATTTAAAATTATAATACAAACTCTTTGATAATGATAGAGTTTTTTTTACGCCAAGGTTACGCAACTGTTTAGATGAACTTCTTCCTTGATGCAATGCTAATATGGTTTACCAATTATTCAAGGTGAATTATTGACGGTAAATTTGATATAAATGCTAAAAAAATATATATATAGCATTGCAAACAAACACAACTGGAACACATCATTCAATTTTTCAACATGTTGCTAAGCCAAAAATGTCTGTTTTCTGCCACGTTAGCAGCCTCTCTTCTGTTAACTCTTTACGCAACTGTCAATGCCGCCAACATATATCCGTTGATATTTGGTAAAATAACATCAGACTCTGTTCTTCTAAATACAAAAATATATACGGCTGAAAGGAAACTGTTGCGTGTTGTGTCAGACACTTACATGTACAGGGTAAGTTGAAAACTATTTAACCCTGCGACTTATAATGAAAAATGTATCTTTTTAAATTGATTTTAGGAAAATTGGAAAAAATTAACTGCAATCCGTATCGAAAAAAATTCTATAGCCGAAGCCGAAGTATCTTTGGTGTCGGGTGGACCATCCAAAGAGTGGGCAGAATTAAAAATTGTTTCATCACGTGGTAATGGGTACAATTTTACCGTGAAGTACTATGGAGCTCAGTACTATGAAGCTAAATGAGAAACGCATGTGCTAGAAATCAGTACTAACAACTAAAAATGCCCAGAAGGTATGAACCTTCTATCTTTAAAATTGTGGGAGATATGATTTTTTTTCAAATTGCGGGGGCGGGAGAGGGCGTGGCAAAATTGAAAATATCGGCCTGTAGGTATAAGAAGTTTTTGTCCAATGGCGAAACTGTATCTCTTACCATCTCTGAGATCTATACGGACAAGACAATATCGACTCGGCTGTTTATGCTGAATACATATACTTTATGGGGTCGGAGTTGCTTCCTTCTGGCTGTTACATACTTTTACTTAACTTTATTATACTCTGTGTACCTCTGGTTCAGAGTAGAAAAAGTAAATGTAGTGAAAAAAAAGAGTGGAAACTGAAATTTATTTTACTTTGACTTTTCGAAATATTTAGAGATCTAAGAGGAGATTTCGACCAAACCAAGCTTAGCAAACTAAGAAATACAAAGTTTGGAGGAGTTTTCTTTGAAAACAAAAAAGATTTTTCTCACTGAAACTAGTTTCTCGACCGATCATTCATATGGCAGCTATGACCTATAGTCATCCGATTTAGACAAAACTTTTAAGAATTGTGTGAAAGCTTATAAAATAAATATATGCCAATTTGAAAGAGGTTTGCATTGAAAACAAAAAAGTTTTCTTACTGAGACTATTTTTCTAACCTTACTTTTCTATGGCAGCTATACTATATAGATGTCCGATTTCGACCAAACTTGGCAAAATTATGGAGAAGCATTGAAAACTACTCTGTTTCTATGCTATCTCCTCCGTCAGTTTTAAAACTATCGCGACCAAACTTTGCACGAATTCTTCTGGTACAAATACGCTGCACATTTGTCGGAACCGGCCGTATCGGATGCTTATAAAATACAGTTGCCAAAGGAACCATCGGTCGAAAAACTAGTTCTATTTTTTTTTTGTGAGATTTTTATTTGTTTATTGAATTTAGTTACACTAGGACTAAATTATTTCAGCTTACTGTTACTACTTATAGCTAACTTATACTGTAGGGAGATTTATGCATGCGCTTGTTTCATCATATGTTTTAAGAGTTTGCTTTTGTGTGTGCCTTGAAATAGGGGTTTTTATTCTAGGGTAATGGGTTTTAGCAGTTAAGTGGTTTTCTAGAGTAATTTGGCAGTGTGTTGTCGGCTGTTGCAGGTATGCTACATCCTACGATTTGCCAGGTCAGCTGGATGGATCCTTAGGAGTCTTCTCCTTGCCCTGATCCCATTGATCCTGCGCGTTCTGAGGAGTCGCCCGGCGGGGCTATTTGGATGTGCGGCAACTTTATCCAAATATTTCGCTGCCTGGTTCTTTATATAGGGACGCCAGACTCTCTCTCTATGTCTCTGGTGCGGATGAATCACTCGGCTTCTGTGATTCGCCTCAGTATTTTGGCCTGAAAGACCCTGATTTTGTTCAGATGAGTCTTTGCGGCGATGCCATACACCTGGACACCATACCTCCATATTGGTGCCAGGATGGCCTTGTAAGTGAGGACCTTGCGAGGACTAAGCGAGAACTTGTTATTGGCATTGAGTAGCCAACTCATTCTCGTAGCCTTGCTGCGAAGCTTGCCTGGTACTTCGGCGGCATGCTGCTTGAAGGTTAGCCTCTTATCCAGGGTCACTCCCAGATACTTAGGGGCCCTTTTGTAAGGAACCACCTCTCCATGCAGAAAGACTCCAAACTCCGTGTTCTATGCTTATCCACGGTTTTACCAAGTTTGGTCGAAAGCAGACATCTTTATAGTATAGCTGCCATAGAAAAGTAAGGTTAGAAAAATAGTCTTAGGTCCAATTTCTCAAAGGTTCCGGTTAGCCAACCACCGGTCAGATTTGTTCGTCAAAATGACGAGCGGTTAAGTCATTTGCTTTTCTCAGCAGCAGTTTCGCCTGATATCGATAAATGCCTATCGCAGCTTTAGTTTGACTAAACCAACGAGTACACTGCTGACTCACCTTGATTTGTTGTTTGGTTAAAGTTGACCAGTGGATGAGCAGCGCTTAAGTTTGTTCCTCCGGTTACGCAACATACATCATGAGACACTCAAATTCGGTTAAACTGCCTGTCAAGTTGACCAACCGGACTTTGAGAAATTGGGCCTTAGTAAGAAAAACTTTTTTGTTCTCAATGTAAACCTCTTTAAAATTAATATGTATTTTAATAGCTTTCACACAATTCTTCAAGGTTTTGTCAGAATCGGATGACTATAGAATATAGTTGCCATAGGAATGATCGGTCGAAAATCTAGTTTTAGTGAGAAAAGCCTTTTGTTTTCAAAGAAAACGCCTCCAAACTTTGTAGTTCTTAGTGTGCTATGCTTTTTTATGATTCCACTAAGTTTGGTCGAAGTCGGACATCTATATAGAATAGCTGTCACAGAAAAGTAGAGTCAGAAAAGTTGACTTAGTGAGAAAAACTTGTTTGTTTTCAGTGGAACAACCCAGCCATTTACCATCCACCCAAAGCTAACAAATTAATAATATAACTGGTCGAGCTATAACCTCAAAATAGAAACATTTTACGTTATAATTATAGCTTCTTTAATTCTATATCTTCATTAATAATAATTTACTTATTTATAAAAGCCACATCTGTGAAACTAGCCAGGTTCTTCCATCCCATTTCTCCATTGAAGATCATTAATACCTCTTTTATGGTTTCTGAAACCAACGTAAACAAAATTCCCTTAGAACTCCTTAATGTTAAATGTCTTTCTAAATGTTTAAAGCCGAATCCGATCAGCAATGTTTGAGAAGCACAGCAGGCACACACACTACCCGCTGTACCACATTCGGCCTCAATTGGTAATCTTTTTCTCTGTGTGGGACGGTGATGCCTGACCTAATTTACAGCGTACGCTACGCAGAGTACATTTTTTTCCTAAAGGATATTGCTGTGGTCGAACCAGCCCAACATACGTAAGCGACTTTTCCTGGCAGTCTCCTCCTCCCCTTTGTCTTGTTCCACAACTCTGCATTCTACCCCGATGTCAAAAACATTGAACCGCATTTGTTTAAAAGATTGATGATTAACAATTGGTCGCCCTTCTCTGCTACTTTCATTTTGGTATCTGCCGTTGATGATTTGCCCATATTTATGGTCCTCTAATCTCAGCCACATTTGAAGTTTCGAGATCGAAGTTTATAAAGGGGTAGCAATAATTTCATTAATTTAATGTACAACAATGTGACTTGTCACTTGTCAACTTTGTGTGGGGGGAGGGCAGGGAATGGGTGGGCTTAGGGCGTGGCATATCAGTTCATATTAGTTTAATGCCTGTGCAACGACGACGACAACTAAGTTAGTGCATAAAAGACTTTGCCGACAACAAGGCATTGATTAAAGTTTACAAAAAAAAAATTCGAATACTTAAGATGATGAAGTGAAGACCTTAGGGCAGGACAAGATGTGTCGGATGCAACAACGATGTCAGCATCACTTAGTCGACATTTAGCTTGTGTCATGTGCAGAGATGGAGAAAAAGTGTCAGAAAGAGGATTGAGTTTTTGTTTGATTGGGCAACAAGTTGCAGTTGTTTCACAAAATTCACTTAGTCAACCCAAAAGCCAATTCCCAACGATGTCTCACACCCCGGACAAATTAAAAGCCATAAACCACAGACAAAAGTCCTTACCAAATACAATCGAATGAAAAGAACGAAACGGGAAAAAAATTCTGTCATTGTCAGCTTAACGCGCTCGACTTTGTTTGGCACAATGTGGGTAATAAATGTAACGTGTGGTTAAGGGTTAATAACTTTCACAAAGGCGCACAACAAAACCGGAACAAAAGTAAGAAATAAAACAGAACACAGACAAGGCCAAGACAGTTTATAGATACTTTTTTCGCCACCAACAGCAAAGTGTGGCTGCTAATGAAAAGTAGCGCGGCAAATGTCTGGTTAGGGTGCACAAGGGCTGGGGTATGGGGTGGCTGCGGATCCTTGTTTCAGCCGCTGCCGCTGCTGCCACTGTGTGGGGTGTGAATGAATGAATCCTGTTGTTGTCGTCCTCATCGTCATCTGTGATGAAGTGGCACAACCCGGACCGGTGTCTTGGAATGAGATCGAAAATCTAAGAGCAATGGGAGATGAAACTCACGATTTCGTCATTCTGGACAAAGGATTTAGTAGCTCTCCCAATGGATTAAGAGTTTTAACCCTGTTTGGCAGCAATGTAACGCATATGACCGATGGCGTTACGACTTCAGTTGTTACGCAACTTCGTCCTGAGCTCGAATTCCAGACGTGAAGGGTAATATTAAAAATTAGAAAAAGGAAATAATTTGTGAAGCCAAAACGAAAAAAAATAAATTCAAATGCTTTTTTTTGGGTTTTTTTTTCATTTTTTAAATTGAGTATCGTCTTCGTGTCGAGTACAAACGATCGATATCCAAGATATTTGAATTTAAATTGATAATAGAATCTTGGGTTAAGATTTTTCGACTGTGTTGACTCTTGACACCAATTCGTCTCGGTTTCAAGACCATCATCCCGAATTTAGATGGATCTTATTCTAAGTGTAGATTCAGAAATTAAGGCCGGGTGAGGTATAGTAAGTGGTCGTGGGTTCGAGCACGCCTCCGAACATCTAATGAAAATGTTTTAAATTTAAAAGGTCACCTTTAAACCCGGTCACCTTCGCTAGCAATTTGAGTCTGCTGTGAAACAACTAGCCTTCTCAAACTTTGCCGTTCGGATTCTGCGTAAAGCTGTAGGTCCTTTTCTCTTGTGCGAAAATAAGAAGCAACCAAAACAACCAAAATCTATAAATTCGCCTTATAAAAGGGGTGAAAGGCGATTCATCATATATTTTAGAAAAAATTATTTCTTAAAATAAGACCAAGACTTTCTGAAATTAAGAAAATATTTTCTATAAGCTAGAAATTTATTATTCTGCTGACATTTAGAGCAAGCTGAAGCTGGAGAACACATATGCAGGCTCCACAAAGGGCTTCAGTCGGCTAAGCCTAGTACATGATGTTTTAAAATTATGTCTAAGAAACAATAAGCGAGTTAGTGGCGTATCTCACAGTAAAAAGTTGCTTAGTGCTGTTAGATTCACTTAACAAATGTTTCTTAGGAAACATTATCCGGAGAATGTTAGTGTTGGTGAAGAAATCGTTAAACATTTTTCAAATATTTACTTTTTAGGTAATTGAACAGAATTATTTTACTTATACTTATAGGGGCAAACATAAAAAAAAATACTAAAAAGTCGATGTGTACTTAGAAATACGCGAATAACTTCGCCAGACGGTAACCAAATTCATAGAAACATCATCTGTTCAACGGAGAATTAAATGAGCTTTCATAATAAAAAAAAAGAAAATCACGTGAAATAAAATAGTAAAACCAGTGATGGCCACAGTGGAAATTTTCAAAAAATCATTGAAAATGCCAGATCTGTAACCCTCATTTCTCAGCCGTCGAGCTAAATCTATGAAGCCATTGATTGTAATATTTTAGGTTCCTTTCGTTGCTATCGGAATTACCACGGTTATACTCAATCAGACGGTCTATGAGTGAATAATGTCAATTTAAATGAGTCAAAAAAGCCGAATAAGGTTTTTGGGCCATAACTTCAGATTTTGGGGGTATTAGGAAACAACCAGGTATGAGGATATGCCATAATCGACCTGCCCAACAAAATGTACTGGGTCCCGTAAAAAGTGTTGTTATTATTTTATTATACCCTTGCAAAGGGTATTATAATTTTGCTCAGAAGTTTGCAACGCAAATAAATATTCGTTTCCGACCCCATAAACTATATATATTCTTGATCAGGGTGACGAGCTGAGTCGATTGAGCTTAGCCGTCCGTCTGTCTGTCTGTTTCTACGCGAACTAGTCTCTCAGTTTTAAAGCTATCGAGCTGGAATTTTGCACAGAGTCTTCTTTTTGCTCCACACTAGTAATATGTCGGAACCGACCGGATTGGATGACTATATCTTATAGCTCCCATTGGAAAAATCGGTCGGAAAACTAGTTTTAGTATGAAAAACAATTTTCTTTTCAATGGAAACGTCTCTAAACTTTGTAATCGTAGGTTTTATATGTTTTTTTATAATCCTACCAATTTTTATTAAAATCGGATAACTATATGGCAGCTATATGCCATACAAAAGATAGGTCTGAAAAATAGTCTTAGTTAGACAAACTTTTTTGTTTTTCATGGTAGCATCCTGCAATTTTGTATTTGTTTGTTTCACGTGCTTTCACATAACTATGCAAATATTTGTCCAAATCGGATGACTATATCATATAGCTCCCATACCAACGATCTGTCGGAAAATGGGAAAAAGAGTGTTTTTTGAAAATATTTAAGCGAGCACTTGCAAGGGTATAAAAACTTCGGCACAGACGAAGTTAGCTTAGCTTTCTCGTTTTCTTCTTAACCTTGCCTGGGAATTAAAACTTGGGACCTCGGAGAAACTTCAACACGAAAGGCATCTTATCGCATTGCGAAAGCCTCTCTTATATTGCGAAAGCAGGGAATTCGAACTTGAGAATTGCAAGCGTTGTATTTTTATATTTTTCTTAATTTATAATTTATATTTTAGCGCCAGTTTCGACAGATTTTTCTAAATTTAAGATGTGCGAAATACATACTAACCTTAATGGTTGTCGTCTAATTTGTTTGAATGTTTTTCTTAATTTAAGGGAAAATTTGCCCTTAATTTAAGAAAAATTATACCGAATTTCTAAATTAAAGAAATTATTATCTAAAAGAAATCAATTTTCGGGATGTGCTTTATAAGTTTAGAATGCAAACCGATCGTGCTTTATTCCAAGCAGATTTGATGTCAAAAGTATGATAAGGCTGAATATGCTTGGATCCAAGCAGAAAATACTGAAATCGAGCAGGAATTTTCGAAATGTTAGTTTTTGGTTTCAAATTAAGTCTGCTTCATATCAAGAATAAATTGTGTTAGATCCAAGAAAAGATCTTATTGGTGGCAAGCATACAAATTCTCGATTCACAGATTGGATCTTTTAAAGACTAAGCGAGGTGGCACTGGAGTCACCACCATGGCAGACTATGCGTCTGAGAAACTGGATAAAAAATCCCTATAATCTTCAAATCCAGAGACCATATGGGGGCAGAGTTTCACTTTACTGTACACAAAAGTAATGAGAGAGAATGGATCTCGCTACACAGAGAACAAAAAGGATATGAAAAAATATCTATTGCATGATTTCCCCTATCCATTTGGAAAGTATATGTCTTAAATATCCTTCTAATCATCCAGCGGAGCTGAAAATCATGAAAAAGGATTATCCATTGGATGATTTTTTAGCTGCGTTGGATGATTAAAAGGATATTTATCCTTCCCAAATGGATCTTTTTTTCTGTGTAGAAGAGACACATAAGATGCAACCACACACAATTTAGTGATGCACAGACGGGTCTCTGCCACATTAAGTAGGTGGACTTGGGGAAGCAGGATTAACTAGCATATATGCGCTATTACCCGATGTGCAGACCTTAATATGGAAAAGAATTGCAATAATAGAGAATAAGCTATCCTTTCAGTTAGCCAAGCAGCGCTCAATACGCTAAGCAGCAATAAATGTGATTCTTAACTCGTTTTAGAAACAGAGCAAAATGGACGAACGATACAGAAGGAACAGCCTGTCTCTACGCTGGATACCAGGACACTACAAAAACCCCGAAATCGGAATAGCCGACGAACAGCACCAGAAGCTTTAGAAAGGAAGAGAATACGAATGAAACACCAGGGGATTGAGACAAGAAAACGTATTGAAATTAAAACTGTAACTCAAAGCATTCTGAAAACTGATCCAGCTAAGAAAGAAAGTCATCAGAACACTGATAGGACTCCACACGAGAAACTGCTGATTGCGGTCTGCCACCTCTTCTAGTTGGAAACAACAACACAGAAAAGAGGAGTCATCTGAACAAATATTAACACACTTCGATGCTCCAGCGAGGCGCATTAACACAGCTTATAGCCCAACAAGTTCAATAGCCCAGAACCCAAGTAAGCCCTGACATTCCGACTGGCTCCGGAGAACTATTAACTTAGTAGGGGGGAAACAATAAATCAAGGCTGGTAGCGAAGCGGCACTTTCCCAACATCAAATGTCATAACTTTATTTAATCGAACTACAAAATGTGTACAAATAATTATGCTGACCTTCTCAATTTAACGCTCCAGCAGATTTTTGTACTCGATCAGTATCTGTTCTTCCTGCACCAACGGCAAGTCCAAGTAATCATTTTCATTATCCGTCAAGTCCTCATTAAAACGCTGATAAGCCAAATACGTGCTCATTTCCGACTTTGCCTTGTTCAATATTGTTTGCACCAAAGACAATTGGCTGGCTGAGATGGCAGCCGGAGCAGAGCCGGAGGCGACATCATCATCATCTGCATTCATGGTCCTATTTATTAATTTCTGCATATATTCAATCACATTAATGAATTCCTTTTCACTGGTGAAACTTTGGATCAGGAATTCAACGGCTTGTTCCACATTATTCTCTGTGGTCTCCAGAGCCACTCGAGCCGATGGCAACTGAAAGCCCAACCCCTGTAGGTTATCCAAAATATGTTGATCAGCTGCAGGAGCAGCCGGCAAATTGGCACGCAATTCGTCTGCGTGCATCTGCAGGAGATCAAGGCTGCGTGGGACATCGTTTTTGGTGCGCTTCAGAGCCTCCACAACCAGGCGACGCTCATAGCCCATATCCGTGAGGCGGCACACGCTACGCGGATTGATCCAATCGCCGTCCAATTGGCCCGCCTGCATTTGTGCCAACCGATCATTGACCATCCGTTCCGAGGCCGATGACTGGCGGGCGGCATTTAACTTCTCGCGACGTTGTTGTATGAAATGTATCGCCTGATTCACATTACCCGAACAGGAACGCAGCGCCAAGCGAGCATCAGATTCCTCAAAACCCATTTCAATTAGCAGGGCCAACTGCACGTCGTTAACTTTCAGCTCAGCCAAGCCATGTCCAGCCTGCTCCAAACGCTCATAGGCCTCATCCCTACGATTCTGATGGAAGAGTATGACACCCTGCAACAGTTGTAGTCGCACAATCAAAGCGCGCTCTGGACATGCCGTACCCTTGATCGCATTCAGGCGCCTAAAGTTCTCCCCGTAGCTACGTTGAAAGTTTCGTTCACAGATGTCCAAGCGACGTTGGGCATCCGGCAATTGAGTTATGTTTTTCAGGCAAAGATAACACCACACTATGTCCAGATTCAGCAAGGCATAATTATCCACCGACTCCAGAAATTTTGAATTGCAAATCGCGAACTTCTCATCCGCTTCGAGTAGCAGGAGCAAGGCCTCATCATAGCTCTCCCGACGCATAGCCGCTCGTGCCTTCTCACAGAATCCCATGGCCATTAGCAGCGAACGATTTTCATTGGGTGGCAAAAACACGGCATTACCATCCTGATCTTCCATTTCTATAAAACGACGATCGGAGTCCACTACAGCCTCCACATCCAGCTTAATTTTCTTGATCCGTTCGTACAGCACTCCCCGCTGATGATCCTCCTGTCCCACTATAACCATCAGTTGTTGATTATTCTTTAGACCCTGATTAATGAGAGTTTCCTGAGCCGCCACCATACGACCCGCTGATATGCACTTCACATGACTGGCATCCCTTAGATTCAAACGGTTGGCAATTTGCTGCTGCAAGTCACTTCCCAGTCTACTCAGGGAGCACTTGACCTCCAGCATTTGGGCCGTTCCTCCCTTGCTATCCACACAGCGTACACTGAAAGTGGCCTGGCCTGTTGCATTGAACTCCCTACGCGCGGCCAACTTCCTTAAGGCGCTGTCCTGCAACTCAGTGAGAGCACACTTGCAGTTCGAATCGCTGATGCCCAGTTCAACACTGAGCTCCGACGATAAGCGATCCATTTCCGACTCAACACTGCCCACGCCCTCGAAATAGTAGGGCTCTTCCCATAGCCTGATCTTACGTTCGTTGAGTCGTGCCCGCAACTTGATGAAAGTGTTGTCTATTTGGGACATTTTTTTTATGATAATTTAAGTTTTTAGTTACTTTGAAAGCGCTTACATTATCTTTCAAAATTCACTGACAATTTTATTTCTAAAAACATGACTTTACTCTGTAAGAGAAGTTGATGCAAAAGGATTGTGACAATTGTTTTTGTTGATTTTTAGAGGCCTTTACTAGGGGTACGATACTCTCAAGCTTGCACTCAGTTTGTGGGTTATTAGGATACCTTGGGAAGTGTAGGGTATCTATCCTGTTCACATGAAAACAACTTAAACATCTTTTGGAAAAGCTGAGTGTAGGGTGTTGACCCTGATCACCCGAAGACAACTAGGATACCTTAGAGAAAAACCTGGTGTGGGGTATGTACCCTGTGCACCTGAGGACTGAGCAAATTCAAAGAAGGAGATCTTGGATATAAAAAGCTGATGTATGGGATAAATGGCAGGCGTACTAAAGAATGGGTGCTATCAATACACACTAGCAAGGTCCACGGGTGGTATAGGGTATTTACCCTGTGCACGTGAAACACTGGCGGAGAACGGGCTGAGCTGGCTGAAAAGGATGGGCTCCGCGGTGTATGGTATCACTTTGTTGGTAAATGATATGTTTCGGTTTTTTTTTTAGGTTTCCATATTTTTAATTCATATAAAGTTTTGCTTTTTCTTGGTCTTCTAAAATCTGCTTTACTAAATGAGGCTTGCGGCCCTGACCAGCTTATCCCTTAATCCCCCGAATCTTGTCGCAAATCCACAGTCAGCTTGTCCCCGGGCAGGCACTGGGATGGGTCAAATGGTGCTCGAACTCCTTCAGCTGGTTTGGTCACTCGACTGTTCGACCTCGGATTTCCTCGTGGTTGTCTTTCTTTGATTTACTCGTACTGGAGCTCGAGACTCTGCTTGGTCCTAATGAATCTTATGTTCTATTTGCACCTTTTGTCGCTAAAGGCTTCACTCTCCGAAAGCTTGCTGGCCACACTTTTTGAGCGGTCCCAAAATCCCGCGATCTTCCGCGTCACTCTCTGTCTCTTTCGCTCAGCTTTGATCCCGCGTATTGGCGGCAGTGTGACCACACTCTGTGTGGTGGGCTTGCGAGCTGCGAAGATATTTTGGAACTAGTTCTACTAAAAAGACTAAAATTCACGATAATGAAAATAAACTTCATTTACCATTTTCGTTGTTTTAGGCGTCTTGCATACTAATAATTCAACATATACTTCACAAATCGTCATATATATCCATCGATGTATGTTGTTCGGGACTTCTGTCAGTTATGCTCATTTTTTGTGCTTTGATAGAGACTACTTGACCGGAATTTGTCCTTTTCGAACTCGGGTCCTTTGGGGGTATAGCAACCACTTTCATCTAATTTCTGCTTGGTTAATGGCTGAGTGAAATCAAAAAGATTTCCTTCGCTTCCTACCGATCGGACTTAAAGGAACTACACAGATAAAAATATGACGTTTAAAAATCGTCACCAAATGGTTATGATTCCGGTCTGTTATTTCCGTTCACAAAAAATGAACGGTGGTCATGAAAACAGAAAAAGTGTTCATGAAAATATTCAAATTTTAATATTTTATTATTTGCAATGCCTTTATTTATTTAAGTGATTCCTAGAATTTTAGGAAATTGGTTTTTATGACCTAATACAGTGAGCATTCTTTATAAGCAACCTTTACACAAGCAACATTCTATTGAAGCAACCTCTGCATTAGCAACTTTTTTTATTCCAAAATTTCTGTACAAGCAACCATGGTTTTATTTTTCATTTTAATTTTCATTCTTCCGTAAAAATGGAGAAGAAAGGCAGAGTATCAATTTCTTTGAAAACAAAATTATTAATTTTAAATGAACTCCAAGATGGCAAGACACCGACAGAGATCTGCAGAAGCTACAACATCCATAAGTCGACTTTAACGAGGATAAAAAATAATAAAGAAAACTTGGAAGAATTCGCCTCAAAAACGTATGTTAATCAAAAAAAAATTAAGCGAATGAAGCCATTAAAAAATCCTGATCTTGATGATAAACTATACGCATGGTTTTTACTACGGAGAGAAGCAAACGAATTGGTTTCAAACAAGATGCTCAAAGTTAAAGCACTAGATTTAAAAAGGTCACTCAATGGACACGAAGAATTTTCAGCCAGTGATGGCTGGCTTGATAAATTCAAAAAACGCCACGGCATAAGAATTTTGACTGTTTCCGGTGAAAAACTTTCCTGCAATGCTGAGAGTGCTGCTACATTTACAAGCGATTTCAAAAAGATTATTGCCGAAAATGGGTTTTTACCGGAACAGATCTACAATTGTGACGAAACCGGTCTGGTTTACAAAGGTTTGCACAAGAAAACAAACGCTACCGTTTTCGAAAAAACTGCTGTAGGACGGAAATCCATGAAGGAAAGGGTCACCATTATGCCTTGTGTAAATGCAACTGGGACGCATAAACTCGATTTGATGATGATTGGAAAATCTAAAAATCCTCGGTGTTTTAAAAATGTAAATTTACCACTGTATTACAAATCATCCAAAAATGCTTGGCAAACTTCTGCGCTTTTTAAGGAGTGGTACAACGATTTATTCATCCCTGAAGTTTCTCGTCGCTTAGAAGCTAAAGGCTTACCACTAAAAGCAATTTTATTGGTCGATAATGCCACCTGTCATGGGACAGCAAACACTTTTTGCAATGATGAAAACTTTAAGGTTATTTTTTTTCCACCCAACAATACACCCTTGTTGCAACCACTTGACCAAAATGTCATAAAATCCCTTAAGCAACGGTATCGAAAGCACCTTCTGTCAACACTCTTGGCGTTATGTGTAAACGGCAATAACGACATGGTCTCAGCTCTTAAAAATATTAATTTAAAAGACGTGGCATTTTTGATAGTTGAAGCCTGGAATGATGTCCCACGATCCGTTGTCATGAGTTCATTTAAACATCTGTTTTCATCGATCGACGCAATAGAATTTAATATACCGGAAAATCATTTTGTGGAAGAGGACGATATCACCCTGGCTAGACTGTACAATTTGGTAATCGAAAATGATTTAACTGAGAACGAAATAATGGAATGGGCGACTGGTAGCAACGAGAGAAGCTTACTTTTTGAAAGAGAAGATGAAATAGCAAATGACGAGAGCATCGCGAACGAAGAGGGTCATATGGAAGAAGAGAGCAGAATCAGCATCGATAATGTGATAGATTCCTTCAACACCGCGGTAGAATGGGCAGAGGAAAATAACCTTACAAGCAATGAGATCTTGTTTTTGCGACGAATTCGAGAAAAAGATGTTCTTAAAAGACTTAATTAATATTATTTTAACTATGTAATAAAATATAAAACTGCTTATTTATCTATAAATCACAAAACTGATTTTTCTTAAAATTTATACTCTATTTTTCTATATAAGCAACTTTTTCTACATAAGAAACTTTTTTGAAAAAATTGGTTCAGATTAGTTGCTTGTATAGAATGCTCACTGTATATAGTTTTTACGCAATAATGGCCCTAAAAACGGGTATATATACCCATTAAACTTTCCACACTCAGGGAAAAATACACTGATATTTTAATATTCACACTTTGACTTTGAATTCGTATATATAAAGAGTGCCACACTTCAAATTTAATATTGGCAATAGTAAAATTTAACATGGACATAGTAAAAAATTTTTTATTTTTTTAATCAAAAATTTTGCCAGCCAACCTATACCCACTCAGTTTTCTTTGTAATGCAATGCAGGAGTAGAATTCTTTTAGATTTGGTTCTGAAAAACTGCGATTAATATTAATTTTATAACTCGAGCTCGGGACCTCTGGATTTGATCACGATTGGAATGCCCTCTCAACCAGTTGTGCCATTGCGTATGCTGGCTGATCGACGGCTAAAATACTACTCATATTGAACAGCCTACAGTTATTCATAAATATCTTTCTGGCATTTTGCAAAAATGCAACTGGTTGTAATTCTCAAGTAGGAATTCCCTGCATAGGGAATAAAAAAGGGGCAACTGAAATTCGCCGATTTAATATGTTTTTAGTCAATTCAAAGTGGTTTTTAGTTCATTTGAGTACACATGGTGCATAGTAAAATAGTGTACTATGCGGTTTTTCCCTGAGTGTGCATGTTGGGTAAAAAAGTTAAAGAAATTTGTGTGCTTACAAAAAATAATCCAATGAACTAAACATATTTTGTTCGGCGAATCGGATCAACTTGACAGGCAGTTTAACCGAATTTGAGTGTCTCATGATGTATGTGGCGTAACCGGAGGAACAAACTTAAGCGCTGCTCATCCATCGGTCAACTTTAACAACGAGCTCAGCCCCGATGAAATTATCGATATTCTTATCGATTTACAAACAGCTGGCCGCTCACTTACTTTGTTTATTGTTATATTTGCTGCACAACAAAATGTTTATGAATAATCGAATTTTTTAGCTCCACGCAATGGAAATGCAATTCGATGAGGCAGAACATAGAATTTTTGTCAACTTTTACGCAAAACAATGACCAGCAACAACCAATTGCATTAAAAAACAAACAAACCAAACCGAGTCAGCTGTTCACTCGTTAGTTTAGTCAAACAGTATGGTCACACTGAAGCAGCGATAGGCATTTGCCGATATCAGGCGAAACTGCTGCTGAGAAAAGCAAATGACTTAACCGCTCGTCATCTTGACGAACAAATCTGACCGGTGGTTGGCTAACCGGAACTTTTGAGAAATCGGGCCTAAGAACATCATAAACAATATAGACAATCTTAAAAAAAACTTAAAAACGAGAAAGCTAAGCTAACTTCGTCTGTGCCGAACTAGCAAGTGCTTACTTAAATATTTTCAAAAAATACTTTTTTCCCATTTTCCGACCGATTGTTCGTATGGGAGCTATATGATATAGTTGAAAATAAACTTGATCTGCCTGCAGACATAAGAAGCATATGTCCCATACATGTCAAACCTCTATCTCTTACCATCTCTGAGATTTGTGCGTTCATACGGACAGACGGACAGACGGACATGGCTATATCGACTCGGCTGTTGATGCTGATCAAGAATATATATACTTTATGGGGTCGGAGATGCTTCCTTCTGGATGTTACATACTTTTGCACAAACTTATAATACTCTATGTACCTACGGTACAGAGTATAATAAAACGATTTACAAAATGAGATAAACTTCCAAAAAGCTCGCACCTGCAATCCGTTAAAAACTTTCATTCTAAATATTTTTTGGTGCGCTGATTACGTTGTAATTGCTAATTGTAGCATTGGCATGAGAAAATAATTTGAAATTCATATGACCGTTAGAAGGATATAGCCCAGAAGTTTGCAGCGCATAGAAATATTCATTTCCGACCCCATAAACTATATATATTCTTGATCAGGGTGACGAGCTGAATCGATTGAGCTTTGTCCGTCCGTCTGTCTGTCTCTTTCTACGCGAACTAGTCTCCCAGTTTTAAAGCTATCGAGCTGAAATTTTGCACAAAGTGTTCTTTTTGCTGCACACTACTTATATCGGTCGGAAAACTAGTTTTAGTGATTTTCAATGCAAACGTCTCCAAACTTTGTAATTGTAGATTTTCTATGTTTTTTTTATAATTCTACCAAGTATTATTAAAATCGGATAACGATATGTTATAGCTGCCACACAAAAGATAGGTCTGAAAAACAGTCTTAGTTAGAAATACTTTTTTGTTTTTAATGGTAGCATCCTCCAATTTTGTATTTGTTTGTTTCGCATGCTTTCACATAATATTACACATTTTTGGCCAAATCGGATGACTATATCATATGGCTCCCACACGAACGATCGGTCGAAAAATGGGAAAAAGAGTATTTTGTGAAAATATTTAAGCGAGCGCTTGCAAGGGTATATAAACTTCGGCACAGACGAAGTTAGCTTAGCGTTTTCCTTTTTTTTCTTTAAGCAAGCCCGAACGGTTCATGAACCGAAAACAAAATGTTGTTGAAAACAGGCCCAAATCGATCATGAGTGAGAACAAAATGTTCATGGCATATCGTGAAGAAATGTTTCATGAATTTCGAAAAAGCGGGCTTAGCTGACTATCATGACCCAAATGTCATGATTTTGGTACATTTAGAACGGATTTTTTTCTCTGTGCTGAATCCTATCCCAGCCCCAGATACTACATTCTTTACAGTTTCTCTCTTATGCTCTTACTTTTAAAAATCAAATTATAAATTACTTTTTAAATTAAATGCATCCGAAAGTAACGGTATAAAAAGAAACATTGGAAGATATTGTAATTTCAAATAAGAAATCTCTATTAACCGGATGTTCCGCGACTCCAATCTTTCTTAATATTCTCAAAGAAATATGTTGAAACTACATTTATTTTAATTAATAATGGCGGAGTTAAGAGTTGGCTGGGGTATTATGTAAAATCTCGCGAAGTTCGTGGGTTTAATGTTTCTGGAAAAGTAGCCCAAGCTCTCGGTAAACCAAATTCTTCTTGGGAATGCTTACACTTTACAAGAAGAACATCAATTCAGATCTAAGTGAACAACCAGATTGTGTTCTTAATCATTCAACCTTATGCTTTGCACTAATTTGTAAATATTATTTTTGTTTTGGTCTTTGGTGTTGCACCCCCTCAACTACTCATAATATGTGGCCCGCAAATGTATGCTATGCAATTTTACTGCTGCTGCCACTCTCGCACTCTTTCTTCTGGCGTTGCTGCTGTTGATGTGTTGTTTTGTTTACTCATGTGCATAACGTCACCGTTTTTTTTTATATGTGTTTTTGCGTGCGGTTGACTTTTGTGAAAATTAATAATTTGGCCAACTCCCCAAGCATCTCTGCTGCACGAACTTCTGCGCTTGATGGCCAAATAATTTGTCGTCCTGTGTGTTATTTCCAAATCGTTAAGTCTCAAATAAACTTAGTGGTAGTGCCCCCCCTCTCCCGAAGTCTCACTCGCTCTCTCTCTCTCTCTCTTTCTGTTGTATTCCTTCCTCGTAGATAGATTTGCTATGCCATATCCCACATTTTGAGTGGCTGCCGACAGTTCACTTGGCTACTTCAAATTTAGATTTCGAGTAAATCGTGCTTGATGAAAAGAAACGAAAGGAGAAAAAAAAAACAATTTCCAGAGTGTTTTTTGCTCTGCTGTTTTTGTTATCGTCTGATAGATGGCAGCTCTTTAAAGCGTTGGCTGCGATTCATTTCATTTTAGTGACACACAAAACTCATTATAAGAAAGGGGAAAAAAGGGATGGCGAAGGGTCGACTAACTTCTACTATGGAAACACTCTTCATGAAGTATGAAATGTGACTTTATTAAGTCTATTTACAACATAACTATACGATACATTCTTTCTTGCCTTGTATATGTAGCACTGCTTCAGTCAACTACCGCAAGTTTATGGACAATTTTCAATTAAAAATTACAAAAATAAAGAATAAACAAAAAACTTTTTTTAAAATATGAGAATATAAAAATATAGAAATAACCGAAAATTTCCTGACCGAGTGGGGGAAGATTTATTAAGATTAAAAAAATGTCAATATCAATTCCATCTGGGCTGGTTGATTTGACAATTTGACATATAATTTTTTTCATATCACTTTGATGCTCAAAAACGTCAATTTGAAGTTAAATAATATCATTCTGATATTGAATATTACATTTGTAGTAATTAATATCATTATTATATTCCATTAATATACTATTGATCAGAAAATGCATCAGATTGATATGAAGAACAAGATCATATTCATTATTATAATGATATAAAAAAATAAAACATTAAGAGCCAGATCGTATCATTTTGTTTTCTGTGA
>JAWNNO010000615.1:0-39893 GCA_035044985.1 Lordiphosa fenestrarum
ATTACAAATTCTGCACACCCCACGGTTCTCTTCTTTGGAGGAAGCGGCCAAGAGACCCCCAAAACAGTTATTGGCATTTGCCAAAACGACAAAAATCCTCCTGGACTTCTAAGACAAACGTACCCAAATAATCACCCGGCCTCATTAAGGACCCTAAGGTCTATGTGTGACCCCATCTGGGGTCAGCCGGAACTACCTACCTACCTACCCACAAAGTTAAAAAATATGCGGAAAGTTGTTGTATGCAACTCTTTTGATCTTCATTTGATCAACTCCGTTAACATATTGAAACCATCACATTAAAAACAAGAAAGAAAGTCAGTCAAGCCCGACTATAACATATTCTGTACCAAGAAAATTTGTCTTTTGATCATAACTCGAAAACCATTCATCCGACCTCCTTCATTGCTTCGGCGGATCGATAAGTTATCCTAATAACTAAATATGTCCAGAAGGAACAAGCCATCTATCTTCAAAATTGTTGGAGATATGACGTTTTTTCTAAATTGCGGGGGCGGGAGGGGGCGTGGCTAAAATTGAAAATAAACTTGATCTGCCTGCAGACATAAGAAGCATATGTCCCATGTGAATCCAGACGGACAGACTGACAGACTGACAGACGGACAGACGGACATGGCTATATCGACTCGGCTAATGATGCTGATCAAGAATATATATACTTTATGGGGTCGGAGATGCTTTCTTCTGGATGTTACATACTTTTGCACAAACTTATAATATTCTATGTACCTACGGCATAGAGTATAAAAATTATACCAGCATGATAAATAAGTAACAAATTGATGCAAAGCGAGCGAAGCCGCTGGTAAATAAAGCTAGTGTTATATATAAGTTCAACCCACAAAGTTAAAAAATATGCGGAAAGTTGTTGTATGCAACTCTTTTGATCTTCATTTGATCAGCTCCGTTAACATATTGAAACCATCACATTAAAAACAAGAAAGAAAGTCAGTCAAGCCCGACTATAACATATTCTGTACCAAGAAAATTTGTCTTTTGATCATAACTCGAAAACCATTCATCCGACCTCCTTCATTGCTTCGGCGGATCGATAAGTTATCCTAATAACTAAATATGTCCAGAAGGAACAAGCCATCTATCTTCAAAATTGTTGGAGATATGACGTTTTTTCTAAATTGCGGGGGCGGGAGGGGGCGTGGCTAAAATTGAAAATAAACTTGATCTGCCTGCAGACATAAGAAGCATATGTCCCATGTGAATCCAGACGGACAGACCGACAGACTGACAGCACTGACAGACTGACAGACGGACAGACGGACATGGCTATATCGACTCGGCTAATGATGCTGATCAAGAATATATATACTTTATGGGGTCGGAGATGCTTTCTTCTGGATGTTACATACTTTTGCACAAACTTATAATATTCTATGTACCTACGGCATAGAGTATAAAAATTATACCAGCATGATAAATAAGTAACAAATTGATGCAAAGCGAGCGAAGCCGCTGGTAAATAAAGCTAGTGTTATATATAAGATACCATGCGAGGGATATAAAGACGAGACTTGCAACGAGACTTACGTAGGAACGACGAAATTCAAATTAAAGACTCGCATAGCCCAACATAAATCGGACTTCAAGCTACGACATCAAACACACATACAAAAAACGGCGCATGCGACACATTGCATAGAGAGCGGTCACTCACCAGATTTTGATGCTGCGACAATATTACAATAAGAACAGAATTACAGTAAGCGCTACACATTAGAAATGCTGCACATTACAAATACACCAACAGACAGGAGACTCAACTACAAAACAGACATAGAGAACTGCGCCCACCTATACAGACACCTCCTCGCGAACTGACAATTAGTTTAAGACTCCAAGCCACAGAGAGCAGAAGTGTAAAAATTGTACATAAACTGATTTGTGAACAAATTTTGTTAAATAATTTAATGTTAATATTGGTGTAATTCTTTGTAGTTTGCCCTGAAGACGGTTGCCGATGAGCAACCGAAATATATCGGAAAAAACTAAAATAATTGTTTTCCTACAAACCTGACATCGAGCCGGTTTACATTCGACTATTATTTAATAGCTCAAATCAAAATGAACATTAAAGTTGAAGGTATTGACATTGTGTTTCTATGATTTATATTTAATTTGGATGCTTATTGTGTTTATAATAATAAATGTGCTTCTGTTGTAATTTTACGTGTTTAACAGCATACATTTTAAATAAATTTCAATAAGTATAAAAGTTGTGTTGCCTCGCGAGTCCTTCAATGGAATTAGTTTTAAAACATTAAGCCATATTTAAAGATTCTTCGCTGTTAAAATCAGCTGCACGTTTTTGTGTAATCGATCACAGTTTCTCTCTCTTTCCCGCATTTTCGTTCTGTGCAACGGTAAATTTTTCGGTTGTTCTCTTGTTGCTCTCTTCCGTTGTGATGTCTAGTTGTCTGCCGTGTATTCGTAGGTACTGCAATGTGATTGTTTTGCTTTTTTTAATGTTTTCTTTAATTTTTCAATATCTTAATTTCAATATTCTTTACATAATATGACAATAGGTACATCTTATCAGTGTGAGCTTTCTCGGCAATATATTTTTGATAATTGGTGGCAAAGGCTCAAATGCTAAAAAAATTCGAGATGCTTTCGACTTAATTAAATCTTTTTTTGAAAGTTACGACTACACATTTAATTCCCTTGAAGCCGAAACTATACTAAAATATAATGTTTAAATAATTTCTCAATATTGGATAAAATGTTTCCGCATAAAAGAAAACGTAGCACAAAAATATTCATACTGGCTTGCAGAAAACTACAACATTTCCTTAAGTTTGCAAGCATCAGGATCATTGCAAAATCGAGGACGCCCAAGAATTAATTATGCATAGTGTTCTCAAAAAACAAAGCGACGTCGAATTGTTAAAGTTACGGAACTAAATGAGTCCGCGGGCAATGATTTTCGATCCGCAAGCCCACTGCAGAAGCCATCAATATTACCAGCAAAAACTTCTTCCGTCATAGATCTCATAACAGATGCAAACCTACAAAGCATCAATACATGTTAATAAGAAGCTTTATTAATACAACAATTGAAGCCGACTTTGCTATGACAGTATTTTAAAGGAAAAACAAAAAAGGTTCCCCTCAAACATAAGTATAACAGAATCTAGCGCTGAGGCAGAACTTCAAAGCTTATTGAATCATACAGCCACACGAATTCTAGAGCTACAGAGCGATGTTATTGAAGGATTTATTGGTGAACTAATAAATGAGCTAACATTAATTGGAAAATGGGGCTTTGGCGGCAGCTCGGGGCATAGCGAGTATAAACAGCAAGTCGAAAATAATAGTTTGGAGGACGCCAATTTGTTTGTTACGTCGTATGTCCCACTTTAACTGTTAGCAAAACCTGATGCGACAAATTGTAAAAAAATTATCTGAAAAAATCGTCGACCATCGTCCACCCGATTATGCCGCTCTATCAGATTTCAGATTATAAAAGAATCCGCTCAAGTCTCTATCGATGAATTGCAATATTTCAAAGATAAAATAGATAAGCTAATACCCACGCAATATAAAAAAGATCGAAAAACAATAAACATTAAACATTTGCTGCAGCTTACAATGGTGGATAGAAAGGTTTTTAATGCACTTTCCAAAACTTCGTCAGCCAAATGTTATATATGCAATGCAAAACCTACCGAAATGAATAACATCAAAACATGTTTACAAAAAACAGTTAATAAAGATCGGAATGAATTCGGATTATCCCCTCTGCATGCATATATTCGCTTTTTTGAATATTTTATACATATGTTTTATCGAAGAAAGTTCATGAGAGAAAATTTTACATCCAGAAGGAATTTCGCCAAAAAATGGGTCTTATTGTAGACAAGCCATAAGCTGGGGGAAGTGGATCTTCTAAAGATGGCAATACAGCCAGAGAATTTTTTAAAAACAGTAGGTTGTCTGCCGAAATAACAGTTCTGGATGTCGACTTAATTGATAGATGTGGAACAATACTACAAACTTTGTCTTCAGGCTATCGCATTAATGCTGAAAAGTTTAGGAAGTACGCACTCGATTCTGCTGAGGAACTTATCAAACAATACTCGTAGAATTATCTTCCAGCTACAATACATAAAGTATTAATTCACGGGCCTGATATCATTGAGAATGCTTTAGTGTCAATTGGAGAGCTCTCGGAAGAAGCGGCTGAATCAAGAAATAAAGACATAAAATAATATAAGGGACAGCACACACGTAAAGTTTCGCGTGTTTTAACTAATACAGATACTAATTAATAGATTATTATTAAGTTCAGAGCCTTATATATCAGGGCAAAGCAAATTAATAAGCAAAAAGCAGAGGTCGAAAATATCCCACTCAACTGTTGAAGTGTTACAAAAACAACTGTTATTTTGGGACACTATGAAATATCCCACACAACAGAGAGAATGCCTTGTTTTTTGAGTATAAATGTCTCGCTCAGTGGGAAACACCTTTTTTTTTTTTTTTGTGTTTCTGTTGATCAAAGACACTTATTTTTGAGACAAAAGAAATATTTTTGAGACAAAAGAAATAAGTGTCTTTTGCTCATAACTTGCCTATCGTTCATCCAATCTTCCCCAACTCTTTGACGGATTAATAAATAATGCAGATTACTATATATCTCTTGAGTGATCAAACCATCTCTCTGCAAAACTGTTGGAGATTTGAGGTGTCTTCTTGCTCTTTCTACCTCAGAGATGTGATCGTTCTACCGACAGACAGACATACGAACAGGAGGACATGGCTACATCGACTCGGCTGTCGATGCTGATCAAGAATATATATACTTTATTTGGTCGGAAACTTATCCTTCCAGCTGTCACATGCGTTTGAGCAAGGTTAATATACTTGGTGGTTTGCCTTTGGTAAAGTGAATATTTAAAAACTGGTGAATAAAAAGTTGGTATATATCATTGTCCGATCATATCCACCAAATAAATGGTAATTAATAGAATAGTTTCTCTTATTGACATCCACTTTTGTTTTTCTGTTATCTTTTAACTGTTAACAAACAACACTTTGAGCTTATGTGTCTTTTCAAAGGGTTTTTTATGGACAGATAATTTGTTCTCTCAAAAATTAACAGTCAAGAGAAAATACAAAAACATTTCTCAAAATAATAAAGCACTGTGAGAAAAAGTAATTTTTGTGATTTTTCTTTTTCCGTCAGTGAGAAACACATTGATAATAAGTGTTGTGGGTTATTTTGACCTCCGGCAAAAGTCAATTTTGTTAAAATCAGTTTTGAATTTGTTAGATTAAAATTTTTAGTTTGTATTATTCTAACATTTTTCTTATTTGCATTGACTTATTATTTTTCTAATAACTATCTCAGTGTTAAATATATTTTGATTTTTGCAAAACTAAAATAAATACGTATACGAGTAGGACAGGTAGATTTACTTCGTTACCTGTGCCTATTCTATAAATATAATATTTTTGTATTATTATATAACTATATCCAAAATTTCAAGTCAATATCTCTACTGGAAGAATTTTTGGCCATCTGTTCCATACATGACCGACCACTGTGCCATGGGTAGAAAGTCTCTCCATACCAAATTCCCAAGCGGTTATGCCGCAGGCATGGATAGACTTTTGGGAAACGTTCAGTTGGTACACAGAGAAAAATATGACGTTCAAAAATCGTCACCAAATGGTTATGAATCCGGTCTGTTTTTTCCGTTCACAAAAAATGAACGGTGGTCATGAAAACAAAAAAAGTGCTCATGAAAATATTCAAACTTTAATATTTTATTATTTTCAATGGAATTATTTATGTACGTGATTCCTAGAATTTTCGGAAACTGGTTTTTATGACCTAATATTTATTTTTTACGCAATAATGGCGTTAAAAATGGTACTAAGGAGTTTGTGTGCATAAAAATAGTTCAATGGACTAAAAGTATTTTGTAAGACGAAACGGATCTCACTGGACTAAGATCATTGTAAAAAATATAGACAATTTAAAAAAAAAAAATTATTAAACCAACACATAACCTATGGTTCAGTTCTGAAATCAAACACCAAATTAAGTTACGAGTTATTGCATACAAAAAATGGAAACGCTACAAAACGGACTACCTGCTGAGGGAATTTAAATCATTAACCCTTTACATGGTGGTGATGCATATCTGCATCATACCGAATTAATACAATTATTTTCCAGTGTGGATTATAAAATTGTCAAACATGAATTTGATGCAGTTCAGCAACATTCCTTTTTTATATTAAAAGTGTTGGTAACCCTAAATTATGTCGATAACTCAACAGCTGATCACTTTTCCCGCCAATTTTGTGAATGTGGTAAACTCAATTGGTTGCGCAGTTTCTCATTAATCTACATTTTAATCATTTCTATGAAATCCACTGGTTTGATTTGCAAAAAACTAAATTGTGCTAGTTCAGAATAGTTAAAAAAATATATAAAAAGCTACTTTACGGGAAAAAATTGATTAGCTGAATTTCAGGAATTTTAGAAAGGTTTTTAGGAATCGTTTTCGTAAGGACGATCTAGGATTCGTGGATCTTTTAAATTCATATCAGTTAACCTTTGAGGCCGTACCACTAAAAATATGAAGTGAAATATTTTTTAGGTCCACCCATTTTAATTTGGAGTTTAAAGGGTTAAGAACAAAAGTTACAAAAGCGATATGCTCAGCCAAATGTGAATATACAAAGATAAAATACAGTAATGCAAGAACACCAAATCAGACTTGGAGAGAATTAAAAATACCCATTCCAAAAGACAAAAATGAATTCAGACCTATTTCTATTCTCCCTTTTTTGGCAAAAGTATTAGAACAACTAATGGCTAAACAAATTCAAACTTTTCTTTCACCCAATTCGTTATTAAGCCAACTACAACCAGGTTATCAAAAGTTCAGAAGCTGTACAACAGCCATTTCAAAGATAGTAGAAGATATCAGAAGGTAGGCGGACAAAAACAATGTCACATTATTAGCCCTACTAGATTTCAGTAAGGCATTTGATACAGTCGACCCCTCTATTTTAAGTACAAAGCTTACAAAACTGTATAATTTCTCCTCAACTGCAACTCGTCTTATTAAATCCTATTTGTGTCACAGAAAACAAGCAGTGGTTTCTGGGTCTTGTATGTCCGGTTTCGTACGTTTTACTCGGTGTTGTCCCTCAAGGTTCAGTCCTAGGGCCCTTATTCTTCTCTGTGTATATCAATGACCTTCCTAATTGTCTGATAGGCTGTGATGTCCATTTGTACGCCGATGATGTTCAACTTCATGTAAGTCGACCGTTACCTGTAAAAAATGAGTGTGTTAGAATCTGTAACAGGGATCTTTTGAAAATTAGCGAGTGGGCTAAAGCGAATGGCTTGGGGCTAAAACCTAAAAAATCGAAGTGTTTAGTAATTTATAAGAAGGCCCTGAATGTCAGTGATCTGCCAAAGCTGACTATAAACAATGTTTCGCTGGAATATGCTGAGTATACCACTAACCTGGGAATCCAATTTAATAATACCCTAACGTGGAGCAACCACATTACCAAAGCGTTCGGGAAAACATTTGGGCTAGTTAGGCAGTTATCGCTAACTCAAAAACTTATTCCTCTTCATCTCAGGCTTTTAGTCGCTAAAACATGTCTCATCCCGACTCTATTTTATGGTCTATTTTTGGTAGTAGTGACTCAAACAGTATGCAAAAGCTGAGGGTGACATTTAACTCAATCGTAAGATACGTATTCAATCTCGGTCGCAGAGACCATATCTCGGACTTTGCTAACCAAATTTTTGGCCTTGACTTAGAGTCGTAGATCAGACTTCGCACAGTGTTACTGCTACATAGGATTTTAACAACTTAAGAGCCGCACTATATCTACCAAAACATACATACTATGTCAACACGAACAAAAAATATAGTCTGCCAGCGCGTAAACCTGGCCAGCTCAGAAAAACACTTTTTTATTCAATCTGCCTGCTATTGGAATGACCTGCCGTATAACATTAAGACTATTGGGAACGCAGCGCAATTAAAATCTAAAGTAACAAATCCTCTCATAAGACAAACATAGGATACACCATTTTTTAGAACTAAACGAGAGCGTAAGTTAAAGTCGGCCCTGCCCGACTTCGAAATACCCGTTACTCAGCTCAGCTCGGATAAGTATGCAACATTTTTTTAACTCGGCCATTTATTATCCGATCGTTTTGAAAATTTGTGAGATTGTAGATATTGGCCACATAGACTATACTGCAAAATCTGAGCTCTTATATCTTAAAAATTGTGGGAGTTATTCAACATTTTTTATTGCGGGGGCGGGAGGGGGCGTGGCCAAAATTTGAAAAAAACTTGATCTGCCTACAGACAATACTAGCTTACGTATAAAATTTGGTTGCTCTAGCTCTTCTAGTCTCTGAGATCTAGGTTTTCATACAGACGGACGGACGGATGGACGGACAGACGGACATGGCTATATCGACTCGGCTGTTGATGCTGATGAAGAATATATATACTTTATCATATCGGAGATGCTTCCTTCTGCCTGTTACATACATTTGCACGACTTTACGACTCTACGAGTAACGGGTATAAAAAATAAAACCACAAAATTCAAAAACAACAAGACAGAAAGTCGGTCAAGCCCGACTATAACATACTCTGTACCAAGAAAATTTGTCTTTTGATCATAACTCGAAAACCGTTCATCCGATCTTCTTCATTCCTTTGGCGGATCGATAAGTTATCCTAATAACTAAATATCTATCTTCAAAACTGTGGGAGATATGACGTTTTTTCCATATTGCGGGGGCGGGAGGGGGCGTGGCCAAAATTGAAAATAAACTTGATCTGCCTGCAGACATAAGAAGCATATGTCCCATAATTGTCAAACCTCTATCTCTTACCATCTCTGAGATCTGTGCGTTCATACGGACAGACAGACGGACGGACAGACGGACAGACGGACATGGCAATATCGACTCGGCTGTTGATGCTGATCAAGAATATATATACTTTATGGGGTCGGAGATGCTTCCTTCTGGATGTTACATACTTTTGCACAAACTTATAATACTCTATGTACCTACGGTACAGAGTATAAAAAGAAACAAAAATTATAGTGTTAATTTTTATCACTTAGGATAAGTTTTAATTTACATTCCTATTATTCATGTTTCTGTGACCAATGTACTAATTTATAGTACCTATTTATGTATCTGTAGCGTTGGGATAATACCGAAATAAATTAATTAACTAATAAAAAATACAACGTTGCATCTACGAGGACTCGAACCTCGACGTTTAAGAGTAGTGGTTTTTTTATTGTGGTTTTATTTCGTCTCTTTATGTCAGATTTGTGACCCGATAGTCTGGTTTTCGGATTAGATTTTGTCGTGCCAACATATACTTTATCGCATACATTGGTCCCGTCCCCAGCACATGGTATCTTGTATACTACGTTGTTCGTGTCTAGCAGATATATTTTGCTCTTTGTGTTCGTAAAAAATCTTTTTGTAGTGTAAATGGGCTTATGGGCTATGGCTGCATGGTCTTTGCAGTAACAATTTGATCGTGCAAGTCCATCAGAAAGTTTTGAAATATATGCCACTGATTTATATATTTTTGGAGGCTTATCTTCTTTTTTTTGTCGTTAACTTTCATGCGATTTTTTGAGTGTAGAAATAGTGGTGCTCAGAAAATCATTGTTTTTAAGGATAGGGAAACTGTGCCTATTGTTGGTTGGATGAAAAGTTGGAACACTCGTGTCTAAACCCTTCTTATCAAATTTTTGGCAGTGTTAATTTTCACGTTTAGTGGATGTTTTGAATGGTAGCTGATCATCCTACCCGACGCCATAGGTTTTTGGTACACATTTTATTTTAGTTTATGTTGTCAAAAGTGAAAATCTAAAATCTGTACGGCAGTTGCAAAATCAACAAAATGCGTTTCAACCCTCGTTTAATTCTTCGTCTTTGCTGCCGACAACAACAAATTCGCAAGGAAATCGAAATACGGTGAATTTGTGTGCCGACTCTGTGGCGCCGCATTCGCCAAAACGTATACGTCTGTCTCACTCTCGCCGAATACACATCGAACCGCCGCAGTCCAACTCCAACCAACTCAAGTTGTATCGAACTTACAACACGCAGCTGCAGCGCATGATGCAACAAAAGAGGTGAGGTGCCATGAGTGTGAGTTCTCTGCAAAGTACCTCCACGCTCAGTGCTGTGCCACAGACTAGAGAGGATAGACTGTGCATTTGCGCAGTGCCTCTTCTCTGTCGACTTTGTAGCCCGAGCGCTTTTGTATGATTCCGAAAAGTCGAAATCGAAAGACATGCTGACCTGTTTCTTTTCGTCGCTGCATAGCAAACCAAATGTGTGCGAGTGAAACAGGTTCATGGGGGCCAACCATTCTGACGAACCGATAAGGATCACCTCGACTGCGCATCGAGCCGATAAAGATCACGAACTACAAACCTACAAATGCATACCCCCCCCCCCCCCCCCATGATGCAACTATATAAGGTGAGGACACGCCAGTGTGAGGCGTACTTTTGCTAAAGCTGCGAGAGAGATTGGGAGAGAGAGTGGGAGAGCGAGTGGGAGAGCGAGTGGCAGAGCGAGAGTGAGTGGCGCACATGGACGCCCTTTATGTATGCGGGTGTGTCTGTGTGTGTAACAACAAATGCGATTGCTCAATCAATTGTCAGAAGAAAAATACATTTTAGGAAACAATCCAATACTAGTGTAAATATTAATTAAAACCATTTAAACATTAGTAATGTTAATAAAAAATAATTATTTGTATTTATCAGCTTCGTACTAACATTGGGATATGGGCATTTCCGCGATGCAAAATTATGTACAAAAAGATAGACAAGAGAGATTCTATAACATTTTGTTACCTCAATGTTTGGTGCATAAAATTAAAAAAAAAAAACAATATAACCTTTTTCAATTGTATTGTGTTATTTATTATTTATATACAAATTAAACAAATATTTGTGTGAAACACTTTTTGTTGCATCATGATCATGGCCTTGGCCACAACAACACAAAGTGTACACAGCTAAGTATGTATTCATTTTTTGCTACAGCGCAAAAAAACCACCCCCAAATACATAAACAAAACAAACAAAAAATCGACATCCGCGGACAACCTTACGCTTCAAGAGTACGCGCAGCACTGAACGTGGAGGTACTTTGCAGGGAACTCACACTGGCGTGTCCTCACCTTATATAGTTGCATCATGCCCCCCCCCCCCTTGCCTAGAGCAGCGCCATCATACCGCTTAAAATTGCTGCAACTTGTTTGAGTTCGACTAATTCGACCGCTGCTTGCTGCGCAGCTGCACTTAGAAAACTGACGTTAATTTTAAAAGGGGCAATTGTTCAACATCAGTTTTCCCCAATAAATAAATAAAATAATTTAGCATCCTGAATTGTGCCATGTATACTACTAATTAACCCACCCCACAAACAAAAAAAAATCAAAAACTACTCAATTTTTACCAAATTTTGACCATTTTGCCACTTTAAACGACCAACAGGCCTAGCGGGGTTACATAGCCTTCAATTTCAGTCATTTGTAAGCCCTAAATAATTAAATTTAGTTTAAAATTGGCCCAACCCGAACCCCGCCATACAAAACAATAGCCACTTGCAGCAACCTATGCCCGCACTCTTCCAACGCACGCAGCCATCCAGCCCACTAGCAATTTCGAAACAAGTTCGAAAATTCAAAAGTGCGCGCCCGGACCAGCTGTCGCAGCCAACTTCAAAAACGACGCGGCAGAGCAAATGCACAGTCTATTCTATCTAGTCTGTGGCTGTGCGTACTCTTGAAGCACAGACTAGAGAGAATAGACTGAGCGTTTGCGCAGTGCCTCTTCTCTGTCGGCTTCGTTGCCGTGGCGCTCTGGTTCGATTCCGAAATTCGAGCTCGTATGGTGCTCCGACTCGCTCTGGCCCACTTAACAGGCGGGTGTGAGTGAAAGAGGTTGACCATGTGGTCGAGCAGTTTAGAATCACGTCGAACATTTTAGGATCAAGAGCGGGAGAGCGCAAAGTGTGGACCCCCCCCCTTGCCCAGAGCAGCGCCATCATACCGCTTAAAATTGCTGCAACTTGTTTGAGTTCGACTAATTCGACCGCTGCTTGCTGCGCAGCTGCACTTAGAAAACTGACGTTAATTTTAAAAGGGGCGATTGTTCAACATCAGTTTTCCCCAATAAATAAATAAAATAATTTAGCAACCTGAATGTGCCATGTATACTACTGATTTACCCACCCCACAAACAAAAAAAAATCAAAAACTACTAAATTTTTGCCAAATTTTGACCATTTTGCCACTTTAAGCGACCAACAGGCCTAGCGGGGTTACATAGCCTCCAATTTCAGTCATTTGTAAGCCCCAAATAATTAAATTTAGTTTAAAATTGGCCCAACCAGAACCCTGCCATACAAAATAATAGCCACTTGCAGCAACCTATACCCGCACTCTTCCAACGCACGCAGGCACCCAGCCCACTAGCAATTTCGAAACAAGTTCGAAAGTTCAAAAGTGCGCGCCCGGACTAGCTGTCGCAGCCAACGTCAAAAACGACGCGGCAGAGCAATTGCACAGTCTATTCTATCTGGTCTGTGCTTGAAGCGTAGGGTTGTTCGCAGATGTCGATTTTTGTTTGTTTTGTTTATGTATTTGGGGGAGGGTTTTTTTGCGCTGTAGCAAAAAATGAATACATACTTAGCTGTGTATTAAAATTATTATTATGTATGGATTGTTTCCTTAAATGTATTTTTTTCTGACAATCGATTGAGCAATCGCCTTTGTAGTTCACACACACAGACACACCCGCATACATAAAGTGCGTCCATGTGCGCCGCTCACTGTCGCTCTCCCACTCGCTCTCCCACTCTCTCTCCCAATCTCTCTCGCAGCTTTAGCAAAAGAACGCCTAACATTCCTAACGCCTCACCTTATATTGTTGCATCATGCTGCAGCGTATCCGCAGTCGAACTTATATATTGCGTCGCATTCGCAACCGATCATGTGATACGTATCAGCCGCATGGGAAGGCAAATGTTGCTACGTCTCAGCAACAATTCGTAAATTCAAATATGTTCGCGCCAACGAAAATGTGGCTACTAGAGAGCTGCACGAGTGATTCCTGCATCGTATGATTACAGGTAAAAAGTAATCATTTTTGAGTACACGAGTATATTTTTTTCACAAGGGTGAGCTGCCTGATTTAGCTATCGCTACGCATATTATAAACGGAATAAACGACTACGACCTAAAGAGAAAAATTTCGAATAATTATGTACCTTGCAACGAGCTATTGCGAGATATTCTCACTTACAGTGCCCATAACGATATTAAATATAATCCGGTGAATTTTACATAGAAAAAAACTTTTCCGAAAAGTCAAAACTCAAATCCAACGACATAGCGACAAATTGAGGATAAAGCAGAAAATTCGGTTAAGTGTTTTAACTGCCACAAAACTGGGAATTACGCGTCAAAATGTCCTGAGCCGCAACGTAAGCCACGATGTTCTATTTGTAATCGCGTAAATCATGATTCCGCTAACTGTCCCGATAAAAGAAATCCGTCGAAAAGTAATAGTGTAAACAAAATCTTGGAAAATCCGAAAACGACATTTGTAAAAGTATTTTGGTTAACGGCAATCAATCCAATGCTTTTGTAGACCCCGGTAGTACTCGAACATTAATTCGAAAATCGTTTGCTGACAAAATTGGAGTGTCGCAAAATTGTGCGGTATCATTAAACGGATTTGGTGGTGGCAAGTTCTTTTGCAGTCGAAAACTAAGCGCGATAATTGTAATCGACGAAAACACGCACGAAATCGAAACGTTAATTGTAGACGATAATCTACTCACAGAAAATCTTTTATTGGGTAAAGACATTTTATGCCGTGTCGGTAACCAACTGATCATTCAAGAAAATGAATGTTTTGTCGAAAAAATCCGAAATATAAACTCGAAAGAAAATCTCAAAGTGGTGGAGAAGCAAATGATTAAAACTGTTGTGAACAAAAACTCGTCTTGCTTTGCGGAAAAAGCTAAAGATCTTGGGAAATGCTCCCTTACGAAAATGGATATCACGCTAACGTCAAACTTGCCAGTCCAAACAAAACCGTATCGCGTACCATTCGCTCAAAGATCTATAGTTGAAAATATGATTTCAGAACTAGTCGAAAGTAAAATTATCCGTCCCTCTGATTCACCCTATGCCTCGGGAATGCTTCTCGTTGATAAAAAGAACAATGAACATCGTCTGTGCATCGACTACTGCCCGATTAATGCCATCACGATAAAAATTCCATTTCCAATGCCAAATTTAGAGGAGCTCTTCGCTCAACTTGCAGGTGATGCATATTTTACAAATCTGGATCTGCGTATGGGTTATTATCAAATCGAAATCGAAGAATCATCAAAGAAATTTACCGCATTCGTCACTCCAGATGGGCATTATGAATATAACAGAATGCCATTTGGGATGGTCAACGCCCCAGCTGTCTTTCAGAGTGTAAAGAAGAAACTCATCAGTAAAATGGGACCGGGAGAGGTTCTCGCTTATTTGGATGACGTGGTCATCCCCAGTAAAACTTTTGAAGAGGGAATACAACGACTGGAGAAATTCCTCGCAATTCTTAAAGACGGCGGTCTAAAATTACGATTCGATAAATGCAAGTTTCTCCAAACCGAAATTACATTCTTGGGCCACATTGTCAACAAAAATGGTATCACTCCTGGTGAAGACAAAACGAGCGCAATTAAGAATTTCAAAACGCCAGCAAATGTAACCGAAGTCAGACGTTTCCTTGGACTTACAGGGTTCTTCCGAAAATTCGTACCAAACTATTCTCTTATTTCACGACCTTTGACACGACTTTTGCGTAAAACCGAAGAAAATAAATTTGTATGGACAGACGAGCAAGAAAAGTCATTTCGCGAACTCATTGAAAAATTATGCTGCATGCCTGTCCTCGTATTGTATGACTTCTCAGCATACCACGAAGTTCATACTGACGCCAGTGCAACCGGACTAGCAGGAGTGCTGCTACAGTCACACGATAAAGTTAATTGGCAGCCCGTAAGTTATTTTAGTCGCCATTGCACGGATGCCGAAAGCCGATACCACAGCTACGAGCTGGAAATATTAGCAGTGGTAGAAACACTCCAACGATTCCGAATCTACGTTTTAGGAAAGCCCTTTCGACTTATTACTGATTGTTCCGCAATTGCAAAGGCTAAGGCAAACAAAGAGCTCATACCGAAAATAGCTCGCTGGTGGATCAAAATTATGGATTTTGATTGTGAAATTATTCATCGTCAAGGAACGAAAATGGCTCATGTCGATGCTATGAGCCGCGCACCTGATTCAGCGCCTGAGATATCTCTCAACGAATCCGTTCAAGTAATCACCAAAGATGTAGACGATTGGTTATTAACTATACAACTACAAGACCCGTCACTCGTCGAGATTATCAGTATCTTGAGAGGTCAACGTAAGTCAGATCAGACAAAACAAATCGAAGCCGACTTCTTATTGCAGAATCATCGTTTATACCGAAAAATGGGGGAACTAACACTCTTTGTTGTTCCAAAGGCTGTAAGGTGGCGTATCGTAAAACTATGCCATGATGATGCAGGACACTTTGGATTGGATAAGACGATTCAACGAATTCAACAACGCTTCTGGTTCCCGAAAATGAGAAAATACGTCAAAGACTATATTTCGTCTTGTATCCAATGCTGTTATTTTAAATCCAAGGGAGGGAAACCCGAAGGCAGTATGCACTACAGCGATATAGAGCCTGTTCCATTCCGAGAGCTTCATGTACACCATTTGGGTCCATTCGTACGAAGCAAGCGTGGAAATACGCATATACTTGCAATTTCCGACTCGTTAAGTAAATTTCTAACCGTCAAGACCGTGAAAAATACTAAAACCTTACCTGCCGTAAACGTACTCAACGAAATATCAAGCTATTTTGGATTACCAAAATGTATCATATCCGACCGTGGAACTGCGTTCACATCGAAACAATTTGAAGACTACTGTAAGCTCAACCAAATACGTCACATCAAGAATGCTGTCGGAACTCCTCGTGCAAATGGTCAGGTTGAGCGTGCGAACCAAACGATTCTGAATGTCATCAGAACCTCAACGGACAATGCCAAAGATTGGGACCTAACCATTGGGCTGTGAACTCTCAACGAATCGAGACGTCAGGTTTCAGCCCAAACGATTTAGTATTCGACTTCAAGGCAGTCGATACGACGCAGATTCAGCTTACCGCAGCCATACATGGTGATTTTGATGACCCCGCACCAGACAAGAGCGCCAGTCAAAAACGAAACCAAGCCGCAATCAACATTGCATCCAAACGAGCCAAATGGAAGCAGCGTTTTGACCGTGGGCATTCTAATCCGACTTTATATTCCATAGGTGATCTCACTGTGGTGGAAAACGAACCAGCTGCCACAGGCGAATCTCGAAAATTGGAACCTCTTTACCACGGATCCTACCAAATTACGAAGGTCCTTGGAAATGATCGCTATGTTATAGACATCCCTGGTATGCAGATCACAGCGAGTAAATACTGTTCTGTGTACTCGTCCGACAAGATGAAACCCTGGTGTTCCAGCGTTCCTGATTTAGATGTGGAATCTGACTAAGACGAAGACGACAGTCGAATCGGGGACGATTCGAGGTCAGGATTGGCCAAGCTGTCACCCGATTTTTCTCAGTGAGCTACGCAGCAGATCGCATCGAACACGATCTGAATACGACGGACATGTTGGAGCATTTTCGTCAGTTGGTTGGCTGCGTTGCGAACGGCCGGACGTCTCGGCAAGCGTTATATTAGAATAAGTCGCATTAACTCTCTCATTCATTAAATATATGTAAAGGAAGCACATATTATCTCTTGTATTAAACTTAGTGTAACTGTCATTAGTCTCGTTTACTTAATTGGTACCGTACGCCGCTCTGCCTGCCCGCCTTATTCCTGACAAATCAAGGCCGCCCACATTACAGTAAAACGCTTCCACTTCTAGAGTGTGGTTTGACAATATCAGTGGTGTGTGAATAACAAATTTCCGAAGTGCGATGAGTGGGAGCATAGTAGCTGATGTTGGGCTGACAAAAGTAATGATAAGAAATTCAGTATTAAATTTAAAAATACAAACTTTAGTTCAGAATGTCATTATTTTTAAGAAATTATAAAAAAAGGCAAAATGAATTGGAGAAACATACGGTAGAAATGAAAATATATCCTTCAAGAACTAAAGTTTCAATTCTTTGGTGGAAATAGGCTATTTATATATTAAATTGTTACTAGTCGAATTTTGCGCTTGAAGTCAGCCAGACTCAGAACTCACCAAAATATTTTTAGAGCGAAGTTGTTTTAAAGTTCGACTTGTCAAAAGAAAAAGCGCTTTACCTTGTGACAGATTTCTTTGGCAGATTTAACACTGCCAATTTGAATGATGAGGGCTTAATGTAAATATCACCAGTTAAGTTAATATCATACTATAAGCTGATCCGATTCAAAAGTGGTTGGACGTCATGTTTTAAATATTTTAGTATTAACTTAATATTGGGTCTGTAATATAATATTTTAGCAGAACCGGTTCAAAAGTGATTAAGCCTGCAGCAAGTTGGAAAATAGGACTGTAAGTTGATATTGTGAAGGTTGCTGTTTTAAGGTCGGATTTGAAATTAAAACGACCTTTAGAAATTGGTTAAGGACCAAACTACTTGAGATACTAAAAATGGTTTGGAAATATGGTTTTATAACTCTTCAGAATACTTCGTTTAAAGAAGACTGCCGTTCAAAAGCATTCAGATTTCAAAACAATTCAATAATAATATTTTCGTGAGTTCTGCCAGTCTACCAAAAAAATTACTTTATTTCTTAAGCGATATGATGTCATTTTTGCTTTACGTGTCTCCATTTCCTTTTTATATCCAGTTCCCATTGAAAATGGGAAAAGGGGGATCATGAAGTTGTACGAATGTATGTAACAGGGAGAAGGTAACATTTCCGACCCCATAAAGTATATATATTCTTGATCAGCATGAACAGCCGAGTCGATATGGTCATGTCCGTCTGTCCATCCGTCCGTCTGTCCGTCTGTCTGTCTGTATGAACGCGTCGATCTCAGAGACTATAAGAGATAGAGCCACAAATTTTTGCACGAAGGCAGACTTATGCTGTACGCAGATCAAGTTTGTTTCAGATTTGGAAAATTCCCCCCGTCCCCCTTTTATCCCCAAAAAACCTAGACCTCATCTAGACATACTAGACCTAAAAAACCGTCAGATCCACAATTTTCAATTTTTTCGTGGTTTAGTCTACATCAAGCTAGGCCCAATATCTATCTATTCTGAAAAAAAGTGTTGCCTACATTTAGGATGACAATTTAATAGCTGTTACAAAAATCGGTTACATTCATCTTCAAAAATTTAAAAACAATTAAATGAAAACAAATGAACTCGACTGTAGCGCCCTTACTTGTTATCTATTTTTCTTGTCATTTCTTAAAAATTATGACTGAATTTCGTATTTTAAAATTTAATACTTGATTTCTTATCGTTACATTTAGACAAAACTAGTGTCATCGTTAATAGTCTATTGCTTTGATTTTAAGAAGTTGTCGCAATTTTCTTCAATATGTAAATTTGTCAAAAAGTTTTCTCGGAAGGGCTTGTCCATTAAACACATCGCACAGTGGCCGGATTCGCGAATTTGGCGTTGCAAAAATAAATATTTTATGGTCGATTTTATTGAGCAGAGGATTTAATTTCAATAAAGGAAACTCCAGATAGCCCGAAAAACTTTGGTTTTTAGAATTTGGCCAATCAGTTTGGTTTTTACAGAGGTACAAAGTTGAACAGTTTTTCAAAATGCTGAATCTATTATTCTTTGGTTTCAAATGTCAATTTTGAGAACCGGTAAAAGCCAAACGGTAATACCGATTAGAAAATGGTTGATTTTTTTGAATAGATGCATCAATTCTTAATGACAATACATTAAAAAACTTTATTATTTCTCAATTGAATGTTCAACATTCCTGTTTTTAGGTGGACACTATTTTTGTTTAAGTTTTAGAGCTTTGATGGACCCGGGAAACATCAATTTCCTCCGATTTTCATTATTTCAAAGCATACGATATCAAGTCATACGTTTTCGTTTATTTCAGGGTCCGTAACGGTTACAATTTTTTTGATAAAAATTGAAGAATAACAATTATTTTTTGAATTCTATCAAAAAATTGAAAAATAATTCGATGGTTTTAAGTCATTAAAAATCATTGGAAAAGTCATTGGAAATTTGTGTGTTGTCTTGTGGACTAGCTGTGCACGCCACCGACTTGGTAAATTTTTTACTCACATGAAGTTATACCTTCAGAATCCTTAATGTTGATCCTATCTGGACATGTGAAGTATCATATGGGAGGTATTGATTCACACATCATAAGTGTTTTTAGATTTTGGTAGTACTCTTCACGGTTCTTAAGTTATTTATATTCAATTTAAAAAATAAAAATTGAAAAATAATCTTTATTTTACGATTTTTAATTATGATTATATAATAATTTTTATTTTTAATTTGTATTATTAAAATTGAATTTAAGCGTTATATTTTAATGTTTAAATAAAAATTGAAATTTAATTCTTATATCGTAATTTATTTGTTTAAAATAAAAAATAAGTCTTAAAAATAATTTAAGTAATAAAAACTAAAAATAAAGGTTTATCCTGTTCACAGAATCCCTCATACTGAATAAGTACATATATCTAAGATATTTCCATTCATTTTAATTTTTTTTTTAGGCTTGATTTTTATGGTTTGTTTATTGATGTGTTTTAAAAGTTTCAGCTGCCGAAACTTGCCGGATTATAAGTTATAGTGATATATGCGATTTAATATGCAGGTACATAATATTTGGGAAGAAGAAGAAGAAAAACACGTCGCAGGGGAAATTATTTTATAGCGGGTCTTATGATTTACTGAGATAGATAACACATAATATAGGTAGTTACAATTGACCTTTTCTAATTTTGTGCCTTGCAAGGAGCAACCCTTTCAACAGGTATAGTTATGGTATGTAGAAATGGTATGGTATGTATGAAATTGCTAATTGTCTTTTGTTGGTGGTGTGTATTTTTACCTAATATTGCCTAATCCTTGCAAATGCATTTAGTTTTTATAAGAACATGACTATTTTACATGTTGCTACCTGTGTCCCTTGTCTATAAACTTATAATAGACTTACGCCAGTCAAGGCAGATTATTCAGATTTAAACAGTCAAGCGAAAAAGCTCTCGAGTCGTTAGTAAAAAACGAAATTAATTTTACAAATGATGGATTATTTATTACCAGGAAAATACAAAACATATTCTACAGACTACAATCTAAATGGAAATAAGCAAATCGGACTGATAATGGATTTATACTCAAAAAAACGACTTGGCTAAAAGGATTTACTTGTTTCGAAGGTAATGACGATATAGCCAGCACTTCTTCATGGCAACAACGAGGCAGACCAACAAAAATGGTTGATGCTTGCAAATATGGAAAATATCCCAAGGAGACAAGAGGTCTTTTATGTGCGAAGTATGCAGAAAAAAGACTTATTGTTTTTATACCCTGGCAAAGGGTATTATAATTTTGCCCAGAAGCAACGCATAGAAATATTCATTTCGGACCCCCTAAACTATATATATTCTTGATCAGGGTGACGAGCTGAGTCGATTGAGCTTTGTCCGTCCGTCTGTCCGTCCGTCCGTCTGTCTGTCTGTCTGTCTGTTTCAACGCGAACTAGTCTCTCAGTATTAAAGCTATCGAGCTGAAATTTTGCACAGTCTTCTTTTTGCTGCACACTACTAATATGTCGGAACCGACCGGATCGGATGACTATATCTCATAGCTCCCATAGTAACAATCGGTCGGAAAACTAGTTTTAGTATGAAAAACTTTTTTCTTTTCAATGGAAACGTCTCCAAACTTTGTAATCGTAGGTTTTATATGCTTTTTTTATAATTCTACCAAGTTTTATCAAAATCGGACAACTATATGGTATAGCTACCATACAAAAGATAGGTCTGAAAAACAGTCTTAGTTAGAAAAACTTTTGTGTTTTTAATGGTAGCATCCTGCAATTTTGTATTTATTTGTGTCAGGTGCTTTCACATAATTTTACAAGTCGGATAGCTCCCATACGAACAATCGGTCGGAAAATGGGAAAAAGAGTATTTTTTGAAAATATTTAAGCGAGTACTTGCAAGGGTATAAAAACTTCGGCACAGACGAACTTAGCTTAGCTTTCTCGCTTTACATTTCGTCCGACTAAATATTTAGCTATGCCGCCGAACTTTTCATATACCTGTAATAAATCTTTATTTTTTCCTCTAGTATACAATATTTTAAAATTTTGTGGTAATTGCTTACCTTAAAACTACAACATCTTTTACCCCACCCCAGTAAGTAGAGCAAGGACTGCTATTCTGGTAAGAAAAGGCATCTATGCGTATTTAATGACTAATTAAAGCACGGACGATCTCACTGTTGTGGCCTTGGAGGGTGGCAGGGACGAGCCAATTCTTTTGGCGTCCTGCTACATGGCGCATGAGCGAGAGGCACCACCAGCTGAACTCGGAAGACTGACGGCGGAGGCAAGCTTCAAGAAGCAACCCCTCGTCATCGGAACGGACGCCAACGCACACCACACTGTGTGGGGCAGCCCGGACATCAACGACAGAGGTGAGTCTCTCTTACATTTTATTATTATACAAACCAGTCTAAGTGTAGAAAACGTTGGAGACGTACCCACATATGTGGGACCAACCTCAGCCAACGTCCTAGACTTAACCATGACCCTAGGGAACAGTACTCAGGCGTCAGAATGGAGAGTTCTTGATAAACCCTCCTTCTCCGACCACAAGTACATCCAGTTCAAGATACAATTTGACTATTGTCAAACTAGAAACGTCTATAGGAACCCCCGGAATACCGACTGGGTGAAGTACCTTAAGACAGTGGAATCAAAACTGCCGACGTCAACGCCCATCTGCTCGGTGGAAGATATTGAGAAGTCCGTGAAGAAGCTCACTGTCAATCTCATCGAAGCATACAAAACCTCGTGTAGGCTCACAGTTACAAAAAGGAGAACCAGACCCCCCTGGTGGACCCCAGAACTGAAAGAGCAGAGGAAGGACGTCCAGGAATGCTTCAAACTCGCCAAACAAGCGGATGAAGTGATCATCTGGGAGGAGTACATAATAAGACTTCGCTTATTCAAAAAAGAAGTAAGGAAGGCAAAGCAATACTCATGGAGAACCTTCTGCTCCAGCATAGAGAAGGTCTCGGAAGCAGCCAGACTCAGGAAGCTGCTTTCAAAGCAGCCACCTATGCAGAGTCAACTAAAAACAGACGAAGGTCACTGGACAGAAAGCAGCAAGGAAGCTACATGCGCTCTTCTCGATGCGCACTTCCCGGGCTGCACTATAGTCACCGAGCCAGATACGCTTCAGGACTTAAACACTCAACAAACTAACATCCCAACCAACTTAGTCCCTCCAGGAAAAATCCGATGGGCGATCGACTCGTTCGCGAGCTACAAGTCCCCCGGTCTGGATGGCATAATTCTCGCCATGCTGAAAAACGACTAAAGGTTTAGTCGTACCATGGCTACAGTGCATTTTTGAAGCCTGCCTGGGGTGGGGCTATGTACCTGTGGCCTGGAGGACAGCACGTGTTGTGTTCCTACCCAAAGCGGGGAAATGCAGTCACGTGCAGCCAAAAGACTACAGGCCCATTAGCCTCACTTCATTCCTGCTTAAAACAATGGAAAAATTACTTGATCTCCACATAAGAGAAGGCATGAACCTGACCTTGGAGAACAACCAACACGCATACACGAAAGGGAAATCGGTGGAAACAGCGCTACACTCCCTAGTAGCCACCATCGAGAAAGCAATGTACCATAAAGAGTATGCCTTGGGAGCATTCCTTGACATATCTGGTGCATTCAACAACGTCTCCACGGAGGCGATAATGCGCAGCCTAAGAGCTGTATCAATACACAAGGCTTTGAACTCGTGGATATACAACCTGCTGAGCTGCAGAAGAGTACAAGCCGAGTGGGGTACCACAACCATGACGAAGGAGGCACACGGCGGCACGCCTCAAGGCGGAGTACTGTCACCCCTTCTATGGAACCTTGGGGTTAACGAACTGCTAACAAAATTTCGCAGGAAAGCACCCAAGATAACTGCATATGCCGACGACATATGCATAATTATCATCGGAAAATGTCCATCGACTCTCAGCTCAATCGTGGACTCTACACTCAAAGAGATACTAAAATGGGCCACAGAAGCCGGACTTAGTATTAATGCGGAGAAGACGGACCTCATTCTCTTTACCAAGAGATACAAGGTACCGCCATGGATTCCACCAAAGATAAATGGAATAACACTAACACCAAAGAATAACGTCAAATACCTTGGAGCAGTAATCGATAGTAAACTGTCATGGAAGGCGAATGTGGAAGAAAGAGTGAAGAAGGCGACCAACGCACTATATGCATCCCAGAAGATGCTGAGTAGCACTTGGGGCCTATCACCAAGTCTGATGCACTGGCTTTTCATTTCAGTAATACGACCGATACTGCTACACGGCATACTGGTATGGTGGCAGGCCACGGAGAAAACCACATACCTAAAGCTGATGGAGAAGACCCAGCGACAGGCACTGGTCTGTATTACGGGGGCGCTGAGGTCCACTCCAACCAAAGCATTAGAACACATCTTAGGTGTCAACCCTCTGGACATCCAAGAGCCTTCTGGCACAAAAGACCGCCCAACGTCTATGTGCGACAGGCACCATGGTGCTACAAAGCTATGGACACAGCATAGTTGGTAGAGAGATCAATAGTAGCACGGACTACATTATCCCAAAGATCAACCCAATATGCACATCTGCACTATTGGGACCAGAAGACTGGCCCCAATAGGACTGGCCCAAGAAGCAACGCACCTCTTTACAGACGGCTCAAAGATGGACCTAGGAGTCGGAGCCGCCGTATACTGTGCAGAGCCAGAAATAAAGCTCTCATACAAACTGCCAAACCACTGCACCATATTCCAGGCGGAAGTCTTTGCAATAAGGAAAGCAGCGGAGTTGGCGGAAATTCACGCTCCATACAAGCAAATAAATATCTACGTGGACAGCCAAGCGGCAATCAAGGCAATGCAAGGACACTCCATCAACTCCAGAAATGTCCTGGCGAGCAGGGAAGCGCTAGATTCCCTCAGCATCTCCAGAAAGGTGCAAATCTACTGGATTCCCAGCCACCGGGGCATCGACGGAAACGAGATGGCGACAGTCTTGGAAGAAGACTCCAGCATACCTATCTCCATACAGACGCTTCATAGCAAGATGGAAGAGATAGCAGGGAAAGAAGCGGAGGTAAGGTGGGAAAACACCAGCGGATGCAGAATCTCTAAAATTATGCAGCAAGACAAAAAGTTACCATGTCTACAGCTCCAGAGAAGAGACTGTAGACTGCTCATTGGCATACTAACGGGACACTGCCTAGCAGCCGGTCATGCGATAAAGCTAGGCATAACAACAGAGGACACCTGCAGGAAATGTATGGAACCTGGAGTCGCAGAAACTCTAGAACATCTAATTTGCAGCTGCCCAGCAATTGCCACGACAAGATTACAATTTCTGCACACCCCAAGGTTCTCTTCTTTGGAGGAAGCGGCCAAGAGACCCTTAAAACAGTTATTGGCATTTGCCAAAACGACAAGAATCCTCCTGGACTTCTAAAACAAACGTACCCAAATAATCACCCGGCCTCATTAAGGACCCTAAGGTCTATGTGTGACCCCATCTGGGGTCAGCCGGAACTACCTACCAACCTACCTTACCTTAATTCAATCTTGGACAGAAAATTTTTTCATCATATATGTAAAATGAAAAATGGTACTTATTCTTTTCTAGCTGACATTCTCTCATTTCGAAGGGCATTCCTCTAGGAACTTATAGACGAATCCTGGAAATCCGACATAATAAACATTGGACATTATTCTAAGGATTTTAAAGATATTCAAATGGTGTATAATGTATTCAATATCACTTTGGATATTCAATATCCAAAGTGTGCGCAAAGTCACATTACTACAAAAATCATAATATTTCTTAATGTGCCTTTGTGAACCACTGAACCGAACCGAAACCGAGGTTCAGTTAGCTCCAAAAACCAAGTAATGAACCAATCCGGCGGTTTAGAAACTGTGCGAACCACAGAACCCAACCAGTACTTTTTATACCCTTGCAGAGGATATATTGAAATTGTCCTGATGTTTGTAACGCATAGGAGGAAGCATTTCGGACCACATAAAGTATATATATTCTTGATCAGCATGACGAGCTGAGTCGATATAGCCATGTCCGTCCGTCCGACTGTCCGTCTGTTTCTATGCTATCTCCTCCATCAGTTTTAAAGCTATCGCCACCAAACTTTGCAAGAAGTCTTCTGGTCCAAATACGCTGCACATTTGTCGGAACCGGCCGGATCGGATGACTATAACAAATAGCTGCCATAGGAACGATCGGTCGATTGGTGGTTTGCATCCCTGTTTTAAAGCCACAGGAATACTCTACCATCGCCCCCTATTTAAAATATCTCTTTCTGTTCAAAAGTTACGTTATGCTACACCAAATTCACGAATTCGGTCTATGTGCGTCGGTTAAGGAAAGCTCCTCGTTGCCTTACTATAGGCACGTGTTCCTTCCGCCATGTCAGCAGCAATTTTTATACCCGTTACTCGAAGAGTAAAAAGGGTATACTAAAGTCGTGCAAATGTATGTAACAGGCTGAAGGAAGCATCTCCGACTCTATAAAGTATACATATATTCAGCATCAACAGCCGAGTCGATATAGCCATGTTCGTCTTTCCGTCTGTCTGTCCATATAAATGCACAGATCGCAGAGATGGTAAGAGATGGAGGTTTGACATGTATGGGACAAAAACTTCTTATATATGCAGGCAGATCAAGTTAAGTTTAAATTTTGGCCACGCCCCCTCCCGCCCCAGCCATTTTGGAAAAGCGTCATACATCCCACAGTTTAAAGATGATGGTTCGTACCTTCTAGACATAGTGATCTAATTCTTGACATTGAAGATCGGATGAACGGTTGCCGAGTTATGATCAAAAGACTGTTCGCTGCTGCAGCGCAGTAGCAGCGCTGCTTTCAGCTGCTACTGCAGCTTTAAAATTTATGCTGAGCGTATAATTTCGTTGGTACAGAGTATGTTAAAGTCGGGCTTGACCGACTTTTTTACTTGTTTTTCTATACATTTTATGAAAAGGAATTTGTAAACTCAAGGTCCAAAACCGAAAACTATTATTAATGTTCAAAATTCAAAATTTTTTTTAGTCTTGAAAAACTTTTTTTAAAATTGTTTTTTTGACAATAAACGCAACTTTTAAAGATTTTTAATAGTTTTTTTTAGAATTTTGTCCTTACCAGTAACAAAGATTTAGCGATTGTTTTTTTTTATTAATTTGCTTATAGCTTAAAATATGATGGGTACAAAAATAAATTGAAATGTTCCAAAAATATTGTTCAGTTTAGTTTAATGGATTTTTTACATCCTAGCTCGAAAAGTTAAAAACTTATAAATATTGTGCTAGTCACTTCAATAAATCAAATTATATTAAACATTGAAACATTATATAATACTTTAGAACTGTATAATTAGAACTGTATATTGTATTCCCTTTGCTTTATATAATAAATATTGACGAGAATTGAAGTGGATAAAGAGACCGCCAAAACTTAAAAATAAAATTCAATTGCGATTTGTGGAAAAAATGGCATTTTTAATTTGTTACTAATAATGGGAGTCATTACTCTTGATATGCTTAACACGCAGTATAAGTTTCATTGTGGGATGGCCATTACTTCCTGAGAAATTAACTATTAAAGAATTAAATGAAAATTTTATATTAATAATGCTATGACGCTCAGCAAATAAAACAGTGATTATCCGAAAATCAACCGTTTCGATTTCATTGAAAATTTTTTGGAAATATCCTTTCAATAGTTCAAGTGAGCTCTAAAGATTTCAAGATGGGATGGACATGTCTTCATGGTCTTCCTGTGCCAAGCGATTGAATGAAACAAAAAAATTTGTGAAATTAAGCTCTATTTTTTTTTGGTCATATTTGTATTTGTTGCGTTATTCCTCGTTTTAGGAAACACTTCAAAGTTATTAGCATAGAAATACGTCTTAAACATAGTTTGGTCATTTTCGATGGGAATGACGCTGTGATTTTTGTGAGTACTAGTCACAGTTTTCGCCTGGTTAAATCGAACGCTCAACTCCTTTGCAACTTTCGCTATATCAGCTTTGAAGAAAAGAATATTTCTGTTTTGTCTAAACTCTTTTTAGCCCAGTTGTATAACGCTTCGGGAGACAAAATTTGGTCGGCTGTGTTTACGGCTCTAAGAATAGCCCGTGCTGCATGTCTTTTTAAAGTACCACCAATGCCATCGCATGCGCCTTTTCCATGCACCGTTCCAAAAAAGTGCCCCTGCCCGGGAATTCCAAAGTCTTCTCGATGCTTCGAAAGATTAGCAAAATTAAATCGGTTCTCAAAATGTTGGGCGGCTCCATCGCTGAAATAAACTAATTTTCTTCGGTATAAACTTTTCCTTTAGGAACTGCACAATTTTCTGCTGGAAGCAATAAAATTCAGTTTTATTAGGTGCAATTCATCGGACAATATCACAATTGAACCATGGCGCAACTCTGTTTGATTTTTATAGTAGTACACCCCCCCGTAAGCAAAGTGCATTGGTCGTTTTTCCCGTGAAAAGACTGTATCGCAATTTGGACAACAAACATGTAGTTTTCAGCAAAGTCGCATTGAACAATAAACTCTCCTTCATTCAAATTTTTTTTTCTATTTTCCATAAATCCGGCCTGATTTTGAGCGATGAAAGAGTGCGTTTTAAGTTTAAAAATCCTTTCGTTGAGTTCTTCTATAAATTCCTCGGTCGATACAACATTCATTTTTATTTTCGCTCTGTCAGTTTCCGTCCAATTATAGTATGCAATTTTATTCACTTCGTTTTCATAAAAAATTAAATGAAGGTGATCCGCAAGTGGTTGAGATCCGGGACATTTCTGGCACTCATTAAGATAACATGCGGGGTGAGGATTCGTACAAATTGTCAATTTGATAAAGTCATTTGCTTTGAATAAATTATGATTACCATTAATTGTGAGATTTTTGAAGTAAATCGTCTCACGTTTTCGTGGTGTACGCAAACACAAACTGTGTGAGTTGCGCTCGCTCCAGCAAGAACGCAATGCTTTGGGCGTAACTTTGCGAAATATTAAAAACTGACATTTACATCCGGATGTTTTTTTTTCAAACGATTCATAAAGTTCTTTTAGATTACAGTACACAAACCTTTTTTGAACTTGTTTTCGCGAACCACCTGCCTGCTTCACCGACACGTAATCTTTTTTCCCACCCAATTCTCTACTATTAGCATCAGGATTTTCCAATTCATTACCAAAGAATGGCTGAAGATCAGTCAGTGGCGTTTTGGACATTCGTTTCCTACAAGAATAGCAGATTTTTCTTATTGTCAAACTTGGTATTTTTTCGATTAGGGCAGCCGGGACCTGGCGGACACGAGTTCTTCTATGACTATTCTCTTTGAGGGGATTGCAGCAGCGGTAGTTAAAATCCACAGTTCTTAAGTAAGAACTAAACTCAATGTGTATATACTTACACGATTGATTTTACTTAAAAATTTCAGCCCACTATTGTATCATTCAATTGCTTGGCACAGGAAGACCATGAAGACATGTCCATCCCATCTTGAAATCTTTAGAGCTCACTTGAACTATTGAAAGGATATTTCCAAAAATTTTCAATGAAATCGAAACGGTTGATTTTCGGATAATCACTGTTTTATTTGCTGAGCGTCAAAGCATTATTAATATAAAATTTTCATTTAATTCTTTAATAGTTAATTTCTCAGGAATAATGGCAATCCCACAATGAATCTTATACTGCGTGTTAAGCATATCATGAGTAATGACTCCCAATTTTAGTAACAAATTAATAATGGCATTTTTTCCACAAATCGCAATTTAATTTAATTTTTAAGTTTTGGCGGTCTCTTTATCTACTTCAATTCTCGTCAATATTTTTGGAACATTTTTATTTAATTTTGGACCCATCAAATATTTAGCTATAAGCAAATTAATAAAAAAATAGAGGAAAGTTTACTTCGGCTCCGAAGTTTGTATACCCTTGCAGCACGTTTTTAACTAATTTGAAGGACATGTCCACTGATAACAAACTAGTTTTTCCCAATAAAACTACTTTTCTGCCTCTACTTTTGTATGACAGCTTTACCATATAGATGTCCGATTTCGACCAAATTTGGCAGAGTAATGGAGAAGCATTAAAAACTAGTAGTACGGAGTTTGGAGACGATTGCATAAAAAACAAAAAAGTTTTTCTCACTAGAACTCACTAGAAATGTGCAGCGTGGACCAGACCATGTGTGTGTGGACCAGAAGACTTCGTGCATCGTTTGGTGGCGATAGCTTTAAAACTGACGGGAGGAGATAGCATATAAACAGACGGACAGCCGGACAGACGGTCAGACGGACAAACGGACATGGCATGATGATCAAGAATATATATACTTTATGTGGTCGGAAATGCTTCCTCCTATGCGTTACAAACATCTGGACAATTTCAATATACCCTCTGCAAGGGTATAAATAACGATCGCCATATCTTTGTTACTGGTAAACGTTAAATTCTAAAAAAAACTATTAAAAATCTTTAAAAGTTGCGTTTATTGACCAATAAAAATATGAAAATTGTTGGAGACTATAAAAAGAATGTTGCTCACTTGAGAAACTTGGGGCGTTTTGAAGAAATCGTGAAAAATGTAATTTCTTGATTGGAATAAAGTTAAAAAACTTCAGATTCGGCTTGACGAATTATAAAAGGTTACATTGTCTTAACCCATTAACGCCAGCTCCCTTGTTAGTGGGAGAAAAAGGTTGATGGAGGATGCCACGTATATTCCGCTCACAAACATTTATACCCAATCTCTACCCATTGCCCGTGCGGGGGGTGGTTTGTTTCGCACCCGTCGGCGTTAGTAAGTACAGCTTTTAATACTGGCCCTATATTTGCAAAAATTTAAAATTGTTATAAGTTAAACACAGAAAAGCGATTTCACTCACGAAACATTTCCTATGAGGTGAGGTGAGAATGCCCCATTGTTAATTCATACATCTTGTCTTTTGAACTCATGTGAAATGTTAACAATACAGGATAGAAGTGTAGTTTAGTGTTCAAATAAAACATATAAATAGTTTTTATACTTTTCAAGTTCCTATAATTCAAAATAAAGAAAGGATTCAAATAATTTGATTATCAAAAATTTCATTTTCGCTTTAAATGATTTTCCAAACTGATCAATATATGGCACATCCCACACGGTTTACAATGTACAAAGCTGACTGTCCGATTTCTTTCTGTTAATGTTTAAAAGGATACATATATTATATCACTGATATATCGAAGATTTAGATTCTGGTTTATTCCCGCTTCGTCTATTTCTGATATGGAAGTCATATCCGCCACTCCTATATGTTGTATGGTAGCCATCATATCTAAAAATAAGAATAATAGTAACATTGATATTATTTGTTAGTTTACATAAATAATGGCTGATACAATTGAGATTTGACAAATGATATCGGGTCCCGAAATATTTAAAGTTACAAAGAAAACAAAAATACTAAACTCTCTTTGACATCACAGCTAGCCGTAGGAAAAACCAAGGAATTTGCCTTGACTGACCCTATTATAAGCTGAAATTTTTTTTCAAAACATGGGAGAAAATTAAGCCGATTGCATTATCTTGACGATGTTAATTACCAAAGTAGTCACGGCTGAAGTCCGAAGACGTGTTTTTGTCGAGCTCCGGTTTAATTCGTTGTAAATTATTCGTTGTAAAAGTGTTTAAATCAGTTGTTTAAACCAAAACTTTCGACCTGCGATAAAGGATTAATTAAAGGACATTCATAGGCACTCGTGCTTATGTTGTCAAATAATATCTAATAGTTGATATTTAATAAAATAAAATTAATTGAAAGACAACGCGTACAAATTCAGCAAATGCAACCGCAAAAGTCACTAAAATTACCACGAGTCAGAGCCAACTCAATGCCCAAATGCAACAACATCAAGACGATCGCCGGCTTTTTATTATAGCTCAACAACGCTTACTTTGCAATTGTCTCTCCTGAGCCCACCAGCACGGCGACTGTAAGCTCCCATACTACCACTGCGACGTGGAGCTCCCAATGCCACCAACACCCACCATCCTCTCGTATGTGCATACTGGAATCGATCGGTATGTACAAATAAACAAACGAAAATTAAGCCCTCAAAACAAAAAAAGCGGCAACACACCAAAATTGAACAAAATAGGTGAATAGGTGTAGTAGGCAACCCTGGCTAACTCTCCATTGGGTCGCTCTCAGGAGTTCGCTCTCACACTCTCTGACTCTCAGAGAGAGCATAAGCAGGGTGGGTTTGTAGCCAGTGTTGCCAATTTGTCTTTTTTGGGGACAGATCTGTTTTTTTATACTCTGTACCGAAGGTACATAGAGTATTATAAGTTTGTGCAAAAGTATGTAACATCCAGAAGGAAGCATCTCCGACCCCATAAAGTATATATATTCTTAATCAGCATCAACAGCCGAGTCGATATAGCCATGTCCGTCTGTCCGTCTGTCCGTCCGTCCGTCTGTCCGTCTGTCTGTCTGTCCGTATGAACGCACAGATCTCAGAGATGGTAAGAGATAGAGGTTTGACATGTATGGGACATATGCTTCTTATGTCTGCAGGCAGATCACGTTTATTTTCAATTTTGGCCACGCCCCCTCCCGCCCCCGCAATTTAGAAAAAACGTCATATCTCCCACAGTTTTGAAAATAGATGGCTTGTTCCTTCTGGACATATTTAATTATTAAGATAACTTATCGATCCGCCAAAGAAATGAAGAAGATCGGATGAATGGTTTTCGAGTTATGATCAAAAGACAAATTTTCTTGGTACAGAGTATGTTATAGTCGGGCTTGACCGACTTTCTTTCTTGTTTTTAATTGCGATTGCCGGAAAATTTTTAAAACGTCCCGTATCCGGAAAAATAGCCTTTATTTATTTTACTTTATCCTTTTTTAATTGTTCTAAATAGAAATTGAAATATAACTTTGAAAACCTTTTTATATTTTTTTTGCATTCGATAAACAATTTTAAAAAGTAAAAGTGTCAAGATGCCGAAAATCATATTATAAGCAAAAATTTCGCGAGTGCTGGTTAAAAGAACCTGATTTAAAAAATTGGTTGTGCCGAGATGTTAACGACCCGGAAAAGGCATATTGTACATACTACAAGTGCAGCTTAAATCCTAAAGTCGACCAAGTCCGCGCACATGCCCATACGAAAAAACATATTCACAATGCAGTGCCCTTCGCACAAGTCAACAAAATTACGTTTCAGCCAGTTTCAACATCTGCATTAGGTCGTCAAGCATATATAAATTACTTAATTATGTTTCTTTAAGGTACGGATTACGTCGAAACGGGGCGTGCTGCCATAACTATCAAGTTCCGGATAGCGTCGTACGCTTAAGGGGAGGTTCTAGTCAAAATCGACAAAAAAAAAGAATTTTTTTTTATTGCTTTATTTTCATACTTACGGTCTTAAAAATGTGTAGGCAAAAGAATATTTCCCTATCTAATTGATTTTACGAGTTATAGCCCATAGACGAGAGAGCGCGTCGGCCGAAAAACAGATAGAAGCGCGCACTCGTCAAACTTTAAACGCGTTTTTCTCGAAACGCCTTTTCGCGCGGGGCGTGATTCCGCTTCAACGACTACACCGATTTCGACGTTTGGCGGCTCTAGTTAAAGCTTATTCAATTTAGGGGGCCTTCAGGAAGCGTTTTTTGTTAAGATTTTTTTTGGTTTTTTCGAATCACGTCACTTGGCAGGGATGTAGAGTGCCCCGCGCACACTGTCAACCGCCGCGCATGACCGCCGTCAGTGAGGGCTGGAGCTGCCATTTTGTATTATTTTTATTGGAAAAAATTTTGTAAGCTTTTTAAAATATAGACAAATAAATGCCACAAAAGTTTTTAAAAAAAAAAACGTATGTACTCTCTAAGAAAAATCATGAAATTACGCACATTTTCGGTCCTCTGGACTAGAACATCCCCTTAATTGGAACTAATTCTGTATATGCCGATGACAATGATGAAGAAATAACAAGTCTAGATGAAATATTAGACGTTTTAAATGAAAAATAATTTAATAAATACAAAAAAATATTTGTCCGGTTTTTTGTAATTTTTTAAAAAAAAATTTCCGTTTTTTGTCCATTTTACTTGGTCCAACTGTCCTTTATGTTTGGAGAGAAGCTGGCAACACTGTTTGTAGCAGAGAGACAACGCTGGCAGCGAGCAGGCTAGATCGAGCGATTGACAGAGTCAGAAGCCAACTTGTGATTTGCAATTAATATAAGTGCTACCGCTTACAACCTGTATATTATATATCTAAACTTAACTAAATAAACTAAAGAACTATACCTTTACACTAAAGAACTATACTCTTACAATATCAGAAGTGGTTAGTAGTCACGCGATGGACACTTTGGCTGATCCAACAAAATAAAGTTGTAAGGTCAGGAGCGTTTTCCTATCCTGCACGAGATCAAAGTGGTGGGGGTGAAGCTTGTCGAAACCACGCTAGATGAAAATCCACCCAACGCAATGAGGCACAACCGTTCTGTTCAATCGCTTTCAAGGAACTGTTTAATATTTTCACCGTGTATGCTAGGCGCAGCTAGCGAGTATCAAAGAACATAAAGAAGAGAGAAAAATTACAGTTAGCAAAAATTAAATGAGAGATCATTAGGGGGATTCATGACTTAAATAATAGAGTATTAGGCAAATTAAAGTGTTTACAAAATATATTGGATATTCAAGCTTGTCAATGAAATAAAATTACAGTTTTCCAAATTGTGGGCCATGTTTGGCCCAACATCCCGGCCCCGTTGAAAGCTCATGGGGCTTTCAAGAAACTGGAAGTAATGCCAATTTATGAATAGGTCGCCTGATGACTCCCTTGATGGTTCGAACGTCTGCTACTCGAACTTGCTTATCCTTGCCAGGAATCGTCACTATGATTCGGCCCATAATCCACTTCTGTGGGGGCAAATTGTCCTCATGGACAAGGACCAAATCACCAACGGAGACACTTGCAGATGTCTTGGTCCACTTTGAACGAGCCTGCAGCTCGCTCACATAATCCTTGAGCCACAGCTGCCAAAAATGTTGTTTAAGGCCAGTTACACGTCTCCAGCGCTCCAAGTGATCCAGCTTTTCATCCGCAACTGGATACTCCGGTAGAGCACGTAGAGGGGCACCAGTTAAAAAGTGACCTGGTGTCAATACTCCCAAGTCATTTGGGTCCGGCGAAAGTGGGGACAATGGACGGGAATTTAGGACTGCCTCCACCTCTGCAGTAACTGTGGTTAGCTCTTCAAATGTAAGACGAGCGTTCATTAGACTGCGGGTCATCAATCCTTTGGCACTCTTGACTGCCGCCTCCCACAGGCCTCCAAAGTGTGGTGCTCTGGGAGGAATGAAATGAAAGTTTATAAATTCATTAGTACAAAAATTGACAATAGATCGCTGGGTTTCTTGCTTGAATAAGAAACTTTGAAGATCCTTAACTGGTTGCTTGCGCCAACAAAATTAGTTGCGTTGTCGCAGAAGATGTTCGAAGGTAGTCCACGTCTGGCAATCATACGCTTTAGAGCGGCAAGAAATGCATCTGTCGATAAGTCCGAAACCACCTCGATATGTACGGCCTTCGACGCAAAGCATACAAATATGGCAATGTAGCTTTTGATTGGGCCCTTGCCTCGAATCCGAAGATATGTGCTGACAGGTCCACAAAAATCCACTCCACATCGTGAGAATGGACGAGATGGAGATAGCCTTTCCACTGGGAGGTGTCCCATTACCTGCTGCTGTAGCTTTGGCTTATAACGCACGCAGTGGACACAAGCCTTGACTATGTTGCGTGCCAAGTCACGGGCATTGACAATCCAAAATTTTTGACGAATGAGTCCGACTAGTGCCTTGGGTCCTGCGTGGTAGGTTTGTAGATGAAGAGACTGGACATATTTTCGAACAAAGTCATCCTTGCTGGGAAGAAGTATAGGGTGTTTGACTGCCTCAGAAACGTCTGCTAATTCAAGCCGGCCTCCAACTTTCATCAACATGTATCCGTCTGTGGACTGCAACAACGGATTAAGGAATTTAAGATGACTGCATACTGGTTTGCCCTTCCGAAGAGCACAAATTTCTTCAGAGAAGTTCTGCTGCTGAATGTTCCAAATTATACAATGGAGAGCACGTTGCAGCTCTTGTGGACCAGGAGATGGGGTATCAAATGATGAGCTTTTTCTGGTAAAACGCCATCCAAAACGTAGCATCCATGCAACAATGCGCAGGCAGCGGTGATGTGAACTTATATCTTGAAGAGATTCCAATGAAATGCTGCTCTCCACTGAAATCTTGAAGGCTGACTTGCGTTTCTCAAGGTTCACCATCTCAAGATCAATTTCATGTCGAGTGTCAGTTGGCCAATGATTGGAACTCTTTTTTAGGAACTCCGGCCCCTCAAACCAATTAGAATCCTCCAGTTCCGAGGGCGTGCATCCCCTGGATACCAAATCGGCAGGATTGAAGCGAGTTGGCACATATCTCCATATACAATTGGTCGTATTTTCTTGTATGTCGGAAACTCGGTTCCCAACATATGTGGACAAGGTGGCCGAATGTTGCCGGATCCAATGCAGCACAGTCTGCGAATCGCTCCAAAGAAAAGTTTTAAATTCGGTTTTAAAAACTTCCTTGATTTTTGTAAAAAGGAGAGCCAACAGATGAGCAGCGGCCAATTCCAATTTTGGGACAGATAGTTTTTGTGTTGGTGCCACTCTGGACTTGGAAGTTATCAGCTGTACCTTTATCTTGCCATCATCACCCACCGTTCGCGCGTATACACAACATCCGTAGGCGCGAATGGATGCATCGCAAAATCCATGTAATTGGAGTTCTTGAGGATTTGGCTGCAGACAATAGCGAGGTATTGTCAATGACTACAGCGATAATAGTGATTCCAAGAAGCTTGTCCAAGCTTGGTGCATGTGCTGTGGGATAGCCTCATCCCACTCCAACTTTAACAGCCACAACTCTTGCATAATTATTTTTGCAACAATGACAACAGGCGATACCAATCCCAATGGGTCAAATAATGATGACGCCAGCGATAAAATGGTACGCTTTGTGACAGAACCAAATGTCTTCTTGGGTTGAAATGCGAACAGAAACGCATCTTGCTGCTGGTCCCAAGTTAATCCCAGCGTGCTTGTGACGGCTGTATCCTCCAGATTTAAATCCTTTACTGTGCTGTCGTCAACAAATTCAGGATGGTTTGAGTGCCATTTTGCCAGCTCGAATTTTCCCTCTTGAAGAATCTTGGTGACTTCTGTCTTAAGCTGGCGAAGACCGTCCACAGTATCATGCCCACAAAGGAAGTCATCCACTTAAAAAAATAGCTTGATGGCTTCGGCTCCAAGCTTGCTGCTGTTTGCATGTAGATCAGCCAAATGCATCATGGCACGTATAGCCAAAAATGGGGCAGCTGCCGTTCCATACGTAACTGTGTTCAGTTCATAGGTGAGTAGCTCTTCATCTGGTGAATTTCTCCAAAGAACATGTTGAAATTTACGATCACGTGGGTCAACCAGTACTTGCCTGAACATTTTTACAACATCTGCAGTAATTGCATATTTGTACATCCGGAATCGAAGGAGCAGCATATACAGTTCAGTCTGGATGGTTGGACCCACCATCAATACGTCATTGAGGGACCTTTGCGATGAAGTTTGGCTGGAAGCGTCAAACACAGACCAGGACCTAACTTTATTTGTCCAACTGAAAGAATTTCAAAAAAGGTTTCAGTGCCAATTAGTAAATCAGTTCTACGCGTTTTGTAAAATTGCTCATCAGCCAGTGGTGCATTCTGAGGCAAATTCCATGAAGACGTATCAATATCTGTGTCGGGTTGGTAAGCAATATGTGACGTTACGCAAAAGTCGAGTGAGAATTCGCAACTTTCCAAGCGAGATTTGATTGTGGTAGATGCGCCGTACTTGATGTGACTGTGGGAGTCACCAATGCTGCAAATCTTCATATTACGCTTAAGTCTTGGTAAACGTAAGGCTTGGGCGAATTCTTCAGAGATGAAGTTAACTTGTGAGCACGAATCCAGCAAGGCTCGACCAATCCTATAACCTCCAGATGCGTCGCGAACCAAAACAATGGCGGTGGCCAAAATTACCTGCTCTGAGGGTTTGTGCATATGAGTATGTGCAACAGCGTCTCCTGATGGAGCTGCCACATGCAATTGAGACTGTGCCGCTGGGGGCGCTGGTGGAACAGATGCTGATCTTGGTTGAGCACCGTCCCGGTGTAACAAGGTGTGGTGCGGGCGAGCACACACGCGGCATTTCTGTGTAGATGGACACTTTGATGCTTGATGACCCTTTCCAAAACAATTAAGGCAAAGTGAATGGCGTTTCGCAGCCTCATAACGTTGCTCCACAAGCATTTCCTTTAGCTGAGGACAACGAACCATTCGGTGGTCCGAACTGGAGCAAAGAACACATACATGGCTTGTACAAGTAAATGATAGCCACTGCCGTGGAGCTGGCTGGTTCCGTGGTTTACTAGTAGCTGATGCACGATTAGCTTGGGATTCCGTCTGCCCACATGACTCCAAGTATTGGCAATGTCTCTCCACAACCTGTACACACGAGTTCCATGTTGGCAAATCAGCAAAATCCAAAGATTCGTTCCACTTGCGTTTGGTCCCTTGATCAACCTTCTCCATGACAACAAATATGAGCATGGCCTGGGCAATCTGCGACTCATCCCCCAGAGAATTTAGAGAGTTGTACAGGGCTGAGGCGTTATCGATGAGGCTCCGAAGCTGCTGGCTATTGGACTTGTTGACACTGGGCAACTGGAACAACGAATTAATATTATCCAAAAATACCAGAGTTGGATTGTCATAGCGCTCCTTTAAACGTTGAAGAGCCTTTGGATAATTCTCCGACGTCACTTGAAAAGCCTTAACTGTTTCTAAGGCAGCTCCCTTCAAACAGCTGATCAACTGGTTGAACTTTTCAATGGGTGAGATACACGTTTGCTGGTCGATGACCTGCCGGAACAGAGAAATGAAATTCTTGTACTCTGCATATTTACCATCAAAAGTAGGCAGCGCAATTCGTGGTAATTTCATTGATGAGGCCGCCATTGGCCCAGGCACAGCCAATGCATCCATATAACCTGTGTTGTTTTGTTGAGATGTTTCTCCAAGCTGCCTCTTGATGGCCAACTTTGTGGCAATGTATGAATCCTCAATGTCTCCGCGTGCAGTGTCATTTGAGTCCAACTCCTCTATATTGGATTGGACAGTCATAAGCTGCTTAAAATAGGCTTCCAAGATTCCAAGCCGACACTGCAACTCGTCTGGTGATTGTGGATCTGTATCCTCATCTGGATCCACGATGTTGCGAATGCGAGTTATATTCCGACGAATATTAGCCCTTTGTTGTTTCAAACTGTCTAGAGTCATTTTGATTTGCAAATAACCAGGAGTTATTTATATTTTTCTTTTTTGCAGTAATTGCGCAGTTGTTTCGTCACAGTAGCGAGTAGCGAGTCGATCGATGTCTGTATGTATATGTCTGCGTGTATCGACTGCAAATTTGATGCGTGTCTGTACACGAGAACGACGAGACCAAAATCCAAGCCCCTGGTGTGTGCACTGTTGGTCACGTAGGCCAAGTTTGGTAGAACTTCAGATGTACGACAGCGGGGGGTCGCGGGGTGAAGATCTAGGTTTCATGTAGGTCTTGAAGAGGCTCAGCGATGCGACAGCGAGGGGTCGCAGGGCGATTAAATGCAATGCTTTTTCGGCGATGCGTCAGCGGTGGGACACAGGGCGATTGCAATGCCAACAACCAAAATTTAAGCTCGGCGATGCGACAGCGAGGGGTCGCAGGCCAATGTGAGTGCAATGCTGGATCGGCAATGTGTCAGCGGTGGGACACAGGGCGATTGCAATGCTGCCAATAATTGATCAATTGTTGATCCAATGGTCCAAATTTCTCCAGTTAAACTTTAGATTTATTAAAACGATTGCGCGTAGTTTAAACTTCACTGCCCCACGTTGGGCGCCAAAATGTAAGGTCGGGAGCGTTTTCCTATCCTGCACGAGATCAAAGTGGTGGGGGTGAAGCTTGTCGAAACCACGCTAGATGAAAATCCACCCAACGCAATGAGGCACAACCGTTCTGTTCAATCGCTTTCAAGGAACTGTTTAATATTTTCAACGTGTATGCTAGGCGCAGCTAGCGAGTATCAAAGAACATAAAGAAGAGAGAAAAATTACAGTAAGCAAAAATGAAATGAGAGATCATTAGGGGGATTCATGACTTAAATAATAGAGTATTAGGCAAATTAAAGAGTTTACAAAATATATTGGATATTCAAGCTTGTCAATGAAATAAAATTACAGTTTTCCAAATTGTGGGCCATGTTTGGCCCAACA
>JAWNNO010000617.1:0-18578 GCA_035044985.1 Lordiphosa fenestrarum
AGTTGGCATCTCGTTGGGAACTCGTCATCGAACAAAACGGCGCATATTTGACTTAAATCGCATTATTATAACCAATTTTATGAACAAAGACTTTTTTGACAAACTTATATAAGGTATAATTTTCTTCAATTTTTAACTTCCTTTTTGCTATGAGAGGTTTTCCTCTTTTTATACTCTTGCAGAGGGTATATTGAAATTGTGCTGATGTTTGTAACGCATAGAAGTAAGCATTTCCGACCACATAAAGAATATATATTCTTGATCAGCATGACGAGCTGAGTCGATATAGCCATGTCCGTCTGTCCGTCTGTTTCTATGCTATCTCCTCCGTCAGTTTTAAAGCTATCGCCACCAAACTTTGCACGAAGTCTTCTTGTCCAAATACGCTGCACATTTGTTGGAACCGGCCGGATCGGATGACTATAACATATAGCTGCCATAGGAACGATCGGTCGAAAAACTAGTTCTAGTGAGAAAAACTTTTTTGTTTTTAATGCAATCGTCTCCAAACTCCGTATTTACTAGCTTCTGCACAATTCTGCCAAATTTGGTCGAAATCGGACATCTATATGGTATAGCTGTCATACAAAAGTAGAAAAGTAGTCTTATTGGGAGAAACTTTTTTGTTATCAGTGGACATGTCCTTCAAATTAGTTAAAAACGTGCTGCAAGGGTATACAAACTTCGGCCGAGCCGAAGTTAACTTTCCTCTATTTTTATATGTTTAATTATTCTTTCTTAGTTTTTTTTCGTTTGATCTTTGTAAGTTCGTGTTCACAAACGAACCAACAGAGCGTGGCCTTATTTGGAGGCGACGTAAGTCTCAACTCGGGTTGAGATGTGCATTTGGTTCCCATCTGGAAATGAAGTATCTCTGGAATTTTATATTTTTAATAAAATCTATGATGGAATGTGAGCACTGAATAACTATCTGTGCTTATTGAACTAGTTGAGGGGTGTTGGTAGGGGGTAAGGAAGGTCAAGGCCGGGGCCCGACTAAGGTGTGCGGAATGAAATACGAACATTTTTCTAAAGGTTCTCACAAGCTTTCCAGAAAGACGAGCACAAAACAAATTATTGAAGAAGTAACGGTACTATTCCAGCATGTATTACACCAAAGTTGAGCTTTCTATATAACGCTCAGTAGTGACCATGGCGTTGAATGCAGCTGAGCGTCGAAATTTAATTTGCAGATATTGCAACAACAACCGAAAGCAGACAAAGAATGAAATATTTCATTATTTTTTGGCTATGGGATTCAAGAAAACTTTTATTTATAAAGTAATATCGGATGTAAAGAGTGGACAAAATATTGAGAGAAAACCTGGCTCCGGAAAAAAATGAATTTTTTATTTCGACTACTTTTTGAACACAACATCAATTAAGTGGCCGCCTTTATTGGCCACAACAAAATGTGCCCTTATTGCAGTTTTGATGGTTTTGGCGCAAACGCCGGCCCAAACAGTCACTTTTTGGTCGTGTAAAGGTATTTCATGGATGCGGTGTGGATTTTCCGTGCCCCATATGCGACAATTTTGCTTATTAACACCACCAGAAAGCGTGAAATGGGCCTCATCGGTCATCAACGATATGCACGTTGAGTTAGCAGAATTGAACGATTATTTTCGATGAACAGCGTCACTATTTCGGCACGTTGTTTTGGTACTAGATTGATGTGATCCAACGGCTATGCGATAGCATAGCCGACCCCGTTTGGGATCAACCTGTTGAACAGGTTGTGGCAGATAGGACAGTACGGACAGACGGACGAGAGAGACTAGTTCGTCCAAAAGACCCAACCCAAATCCGACGAGCTCAGGCCGGCTACCACAGTGTCGGAAAGTGGGCGGGCTAGTCTCTCTGGTCCTCGAGATCAAAAGGGCGGGTCATAACAAAGCAAACTAACTTCCTTTCGAATATTTTCCAGCTTTAAAATTCGGGATAATTCATTAGTTAATTAATTAATTAATTTGTGATCCCGAATCCATTAGTGCTCTTGCTAGGTGGTAATTTCCAGATTGATCCATAATTTTTATTAAAGCAGTGGCTAGAATTACTTGATCAAATTCGACTGATTTAGAAGCATTGTTGACGAATGATACCGAATGCTGATGATGACGGTTGATTTGGTACGGTTGCTGATGGATGTTGTGCCACGCGATCCAGCAACCACAAATTTATGTAACAGACTGTGATGCGGCTTTGAGCATATTCTGCAGTGTGTGGATTTACAAGTCGAGACCGAATGACCTTTTTTTAAACAATTTAGGCATAAAGAAAAACCTTTAATGAACTTAAAAAACGAGAAAGCCAAGCTAACTTCGTCTGTGCCGAAGTTTTTATACCCTTGCAAGTGCTCGCTTAAAGATTTTCAAATAATACTCTTTTTCCCATTTTCCGACCGATCGTTCGTATGGGAGCTATATGATATAGTAATCCGAATTGGACAAAAACTTGTAGAATTATGTAAAAGCACGAGAAACAAACAAATACAACATTTTTAACTAAGACTGTTTTTCAGACCTATCTTTTGTATGGCAGCTATACCATATGGTTGTCCGATTTTAATAAAAACTGGTAGGATTATAAAAAAAACATATAAAACCTACGATTACAAAGTTTGGAGACGTTTCCATTGAAAAGAAAAAAGTTTTTCATACTAAAACTAGTTTTCCGACCGATTGTTCCTATGGGAGCTATGAGATAGTCATCCGATCCGGTCGGTTCCGACATATTAGTAGTGTGCAGCAAAAAGAAGACTCTGTGCAAAATTTCAGCTCGATAGCTTTAAAACTGAGAGACTAGTTCGCGTAGAAACAGACAGACAGACGGACGGACGCACAGACGGACGGACAAAGCTCAATCGACTCAGCTCGTCACCCTGATCAAGAATATATATAGTTTATGGGGTCGGAAATGAGTATTTCTATGCGTTGCAAACTTCTGGGCAAAATTATAATACACTTTGCAAAGATATAAAAACTCGTAAATAGCAGACACTGTATCTAGATTTGAACGAAGAGACAATGCAGACGGATGCGACATAGAAGGCAGATTAAACAATTTTGCAATGCTATTAAAATATGTATATTAGACAGCTGTTATCGTAAACCCTTTTTAGAGCAGCTAAAGCATTTGGATAATTAGTTTCAGAAACGTGACTGGTTTTTGTGACCTTTCTACTGAGTAAACCTGCAGTTTTTAGCCGGCTCGAGGTCATGTTAATGCTTTCGCATAACTTTAAACGGAGACACAACACCACAAAGGAGGCTGGTAGATCGTACAGCTGTTTCAAGAGGAACCACCCTCTATCATCAGCGATCAATGCCTACCAACTGGACGTTTCTCTAAAGTCTCTCCATGCCTGCGGTCGCATAACTAAAAACTGCAGGTTTACTCAGTAGAAAGGTCACAAAAACCAGTCACATATACTAAAAACGCAAGGCACGGCGTTGTTGTTGTATGAGCCTAAACATTAAATGGTTTCATTACAACAACTAAAACCCCCGTTTGAATGCAATTATGCAAACAAACTTTTTGGTCACCATTATTAACAGCGGGAAGAATATCTCTCACACTAATAAAGGCAAGACCAGGGGGACACACACACACAAAGGCGACTGTCTGTTTCTACGCTGCCTCTCGATGTTTTTGCGCGCATACTGCTTTGGGATTCCCAAACGGTTATGCCACCGCAGGCATGGAGAGACTTTAGAGAAACGTTCAGTTGGTAGGCATTGATCGCTGATGATAAAGGGTGGTTCCTCTTGAAACAGCTGTACGATCTACCAGCCTCCTTTGTGGTGTTGTGTCTCCGTTTAAAGTTATGCGAAAGCATTAACATGACCTCGAGCCGGCTAAAAACTGCAGGTCTAGTTTCAGAAACTTGAAACGCCTTGACTGTGCCAAGAGCTTCCTTAACAAGACAGGACAACAAATGATTATATTTCTCGATATTAGAAAGTGTATCATCATTGTCAACAAGGCTTTAAAATAATCCAATAAAACTGTTATATTTTGCATAATCACCACTTAATCTTGGTAATTTCATATGGGGAAGTCGCTTTCATTGCGATCCCGATGCAGATGCATTCATCGACAGGTTTGCATTTTCATGCAACGACCAGCGGCTGATCTCAAAGTAGTTTTTGCCTTGACGCAAAAGTTTTCTAGGTCGGCACGAGATGATAAAGAAGTATTGATTTTGTCAAGCTTATCCTGAATTTTAAACACCTTTCCAATATATTCATTTAAAATTTCCAAACGACACTAGCACCTTTATTTTGTTTAACAGACTCATTTATCCGATCAATGTCTTTTACTATGCTTTCTCGTTGTTGAAGTAAGTCACTCACACTGTCATTCTCTGAAAGAGATTTATTAAGATTAGCCCTTCTTCCACCAATGGCTAAGCACTTTACAGATGACCGATAATAAATTGTATATGCTTATCAAAGGGATAGTTTTAAATTTGCACGCACAAAGTTCAGCCCACTGTAAACTAAAGGAACTTACATGCGTATTAATTTGGCAATAAACAAACGACGCCAATGATAAATTGCCAATAAAAGAATAGCTAATATTTCCAAACAACACAAATTATTAAATGCTCCGCTCAACGATGATTTCGCAGCAGCGGCGGCTGTAGGTTTGGATATATATTTAAATGTATGTTTTTCAGTCCAAATTGGCGCATGCAAGTCCGCTTGGCGAGTAGATATGTTATTGCCGACAAAGACCACAGACTAGATGGAATAGACTGTGCATTTGTTCTGCCGCGTCGTTTATGACGTTGGCTGCGACAGCTGGTCCGGGCGCGCACTTTTGAATTTTCGAACTTGTTTCGAAATTGCTAGTGGGCTGGGTGACTGCGTGCGTTGGAAGAGTGCGGGTATAGATTGCTGCAAGTGGCAATTGTTTGTATTGCGGGGTTCTGGTCTGGCCAATTTTAAACTAAATTTATTTATTTGGGGCTTACAAGTGACTGAAATTGGAGGCTATGTAACCCCGCTAGGCCTGTTGGTCGTTTAAAGTGGCAAAATGGTCAAAATTTGGCAAAAATTTAGTAGTTTTTGATTTTTTTTTGTTTGTGGGGTGGGTAAATCAGTAGTATACATGGCACAATTCAGGTTGCTAGATTATTTTATCTATTTATTGGGCAAAACTGATGTTGAACAATCGCCCCTTTTAAAATTAACGTCAGTTTTCTAAGCGCAGCTGCGCAGCAAGCAGCGATCGAATTAGTCGAACTCAAACAAGTTGCAGCAATTTTAAGCGGTATGATGGCGCTGCTCTGGGCAAGGGGGAGGTATGAATTTGAAGGTTTGTAGTTCGTGATCTTTATCGGCTCGATTCGCAATCGAGCTGATCCTTATCGGTTCGACAGAATGGTTGGCCCCCATGAACCTGTTTCACTCGCACACATTTGGTTTGCTATGCAGCGACGAAAAGAAACAGGTCAGCATGTCTTTCGATTTTGACTTTTCCGAATCATACAAAAGCGCTCGGGCTACAAAGTCGACAGAGAAGAGGCACTGCGCAAATGCACAGTCTATACTCTCTAGTCTGTGCAAAGACACAAGCGAATGTTCTAATGCAATTCCAACAAACAGTCAACGATCGAAAGAGAGCCAATTGTTTCTTTTCAGCTATTCCAATTCCCTCGCACAAGACGAACCATGATGCAACAATAAAGGTGGTTCGGCGACAATGTGATGTGTAGTTTTGCTAAAAGCTTACGCATCAAGGTAGCACTGAACGTGAAGGTACTTTGCAGAGAAATAACACTGACGCCGTCTTACCTTTATTTTTGTATCATAGTCAGCGTCTTAAATGTGCGTGAGTTTGTGTGCGCCTGCAACGGTTTCTTAGCCTACTCCATGATGGAACAATATAAGGTGAGGCGTTAGGAATGTGAGGCGTACTTTTGCCAAAGCTGTGAGAGAGATTGGGAGAGAGACTGGGAGAGAGAGTGGGAGAGCGAGTGGGAGAGCAAGAGTGAGCGGCGCACATGGACGCACTTTATGTATGCGGGTGTGTCTGTGTGTGTGAACAACAAAAGCGATCGCTCAATCGATTGCCAGAAAAAAAATATATTTAAGGAAACAATCCAATACTAGTGTAAATATTAATTAGATCAATTTAAACATTAGTAATGTTAATAAAAAATAATAATTTTAATACACAGCTAAGCATGTATTCATCTTTTGCTAAGCAAAGCCAAGCGACTACTTTTTTTGCAATATTTACATATATCTGCCAAATGAAAAATTCAAATTTACGAAAGAATTGACCATGCCAATTTCTTACTCCAATTAACTGAATGGATCGTAAATTTAGAATTTAACACTTGATACCTGGTGACGAAGTTGAATCCTATTATTCATCTTTGATTAGTTCATCCAGGTTCGAAATAGAGCAAGCAAGGGTGATCCGTTCCAATCCGATTCACTGGCCGAACGAGATTCACTCACAGGTCTTCAAGTTGAGCAGTTAGCGAAGCAGGCAGTCCAAATATATGCACAGGATGGTCCAATAATCCAAAGTCCCTGCTCGGGCGCCAAAATGTTTGACTACGAATTGGCTAAAGAGGGAAACGCACCAGCGGAGGGTGCAGCAGCAACAATAACAAATAATATTTGGGACACAGGATTGTTCGATTCAAACTTCGCTTCACAACTAACTTTATTGCCCTTCATGGGCGCTTATTTAAAGCATACAATGGTTATCTAATATGAGGCTGAATTAGATTACAGAGGTAGAGAGAACAAGAGCGAGAGAGAAACTTATCTATAATTAACATTACAAAGAGAAAGATGCACATGCAATTGCGAATTAATGAAATATTAAGTCTAACATAAGCTGCACCAAATAATGCCTAAAATGGCTTAACACAATTCTTATTCAACATTTAAACTAAACTGAGTTTGCTATCGAAATCGATATGGCCACAATGTCGCAGAATAGCTGTTTACATTAGTACAATGTTGCGTTATGCGTAAAGAATTAAGAAACCAGCTTAGTTTTGATTTGGGTTTGCCAGCAGCAAGGAACTTGTTAAAGATTAAAGGAAATTGAACACAAGCGTATTATTCCTAATTATTATATTCGATGGAGCAAAATAACGACATGATGATGAAATGTCTGCAGCAACCTTTAATTTTCTGCAAAGTAAACCACGAAGCCGTAGAAGCATTTGGACGTTAATGTTTCCTTGCATTATATCCAAATATATATATTTAAACTTTACATCTGCCATTTTGGAGGCACCGCAGCAAATATATGCAGCTCAGCTTCCTCATCTTCCTGATCATCGGAAGCGATAAGTTCCACAACATCATCACCGGCAGCAGTTATCTCCGCAGGAGCAGCGGCGGCAACTGGGGCATCAAATCCCTTGTTAAATCTTACAACGGAATCAAAATTAGATTAATATCTATTTATAGACCACCAAACCCCTTATTAGCTTTATTTTGACTCATAATCATGATCTATTGCCGATGAATTTGACCATCTTTTTATTTTAGATTGGCGGCAAAGGTTTCATAGCTGTTTTTTGTTGTGCTTGTGACGATAGTTGCGCGATAGGCAGAAATCAGCAACACTTAACGCACTTGAATCCAAATGAAACTCAACTTTTTGTAATTTTTTTGGGGAAAAAACTGCTAGTCTTCCCTCCTTTCTTAACCATACAGTTATGTTTTGGTGTCATCTGTTATCCGCTTAGCTCTAAAACGTTGTACTACTAACTTTGCCTTGCACGATCCGTTTCGTACCCTCTGTGCTGATTACAATAAACTCTACCCCTAATAAACTTGGAGCATTTTCTTCATCCTCAAAAACCTTTATGTTAACTCATTTAACATAGAGTTAATACTTTTTTATATTATTCATTAAGGTTCATGTTTCCCACTTTGGCGGCTGCGCCTTTCGGTCCATTGGGCGGGAGGTGGGCTGCTATTTTGCCTGGGGTTCAAGCGTTACAAGCTTGGGCTTGGTGTCGCTTGGGTCACTGTACGCCTACGTCCGTTACCCAAATCGGGATTTTATATGACGTTAAGTAAAATATACATTTTATTATTATTTGTTTAATTTAACAAATCACAAGTTGTGTACTTATTTTGAAAGAAAGGTCAAACAATTATTATAATGAACGCTATAATTTAGTTAAAGACTATACCAATTACATTTAAAGCACATTGCAGGTTTTTTGGGTATAGATCATTGACCCGGATGGACACTTAAAAACTTCAGTCGCACTTCCTCCTTGGGCCACTAGCCAACCCAATCTGAAAAAGGGACAGATATGGAGAGATTAATAGCCTATTCCCATCAAAGAAATGAAACATTATTTCATAAAATGACAAGAAATGAAGGAAATGTTATCACTTCTGCCAGATGCTTCTCCATTTCATTTTGCTTTTCATTTCTATAAGATGATGACAATCGCTTCGAGTGGAATTGGAATTTTTTTTTCTATGTTCTCACAGTAACATTAGTTGCAGCATCACAGGAGAGGAGCTCAAGCGCATGGGTGCCGCGCTGTTTGAACTCTTGGAGCGCATACAGATGTCAACCGCAGAGTTGCAAAGAAAACTTCTTGAGCAGTAATGAAGGAATAATAAAAAACAAGTCAAACAGACATGCCGTAGATATATTTTTTGTTTACGGAGTTGATGCATTAAAAATTAAGTGTAAGGAACATATTTTGGCTTTATTTTAATTGTGTTGTTGTTGAGTCTTAAGGTATGATGTTATGGCCGAATTTTTAATTCTGGAGGGTTATCAAAACGCTCGTAGAGCAAACGAGGTTGCAAAAACCCAAAATTTTCATGAGCGCCTATCAAATGGTAAATAAACTCATAGGAATTTGTTCAATGATTTCAAATATGCTACTCTTAATAAAATCAGATTTTTAGTTCGATTTCAAAGTTGACAGATTTTCAGGGTTTACAAAATACACTATGTTTTAGGTGATCTGGCTCGCTTTATATCTTGAAAACAAGAAAGAAAGTCGGTCAAGCCCGACTATAACATACTCTGTACCAAGAAATTTTGTCTTTTGATCATAACTCGAAAACCGTTCATCCGATCTTCTTTATTCCTTTGGCGGATCGATAAGTTATTCTAATAACTAAATATGTCCAGAAGGAACCAGCCATCTATCTTCAAAACTGTGGGAGATATGACGTTTTTTCTAAATTGCGGGGGCGGGAGGGGGCGTGGCCAAAATTGAAAATAAACTTGATCTGCCTGCAGACATAAGAAGCATATGTCCCATACACGTCAAACCTCTATCTCTTACCATCTCTGAGATCTGTGCGTTCATACGGACAGACAGCCAGACGGACAGACGGACAGACGGACATGGCTATATCGACTCGGCTGTTGATGCTGATCAAGAATATATATACTTTATGGGGTCGGAGATCCTTCCTTCTGGATGTTACATACTTTTGCACAAACTTATAATACTCTATGTACCTACGGTACAGAGTATAACTAGGTAGCGAATCGTCATTAATTTTGTTTCTATTGATTGCTGTATTTATTAAGTGTATAATGGAAAAAAAATACTGTTTGCTTTGCCTTTTCTCTATTTTTCAACTTTGATGGAAAATAAAAATAAATTATAATTTCTTATATTTGCCATACTTTAAAAATTTATTCTTTGATTATACTTTTATTTTATACCAAATTTGGCAGAATCATGGGGAAGCATTAAAAACTAGTAAATACGGAGTTTGGAGACGTTTGCATTAAAAAACAAAAAAGTTTTTCTCACTAGAACTAGTTTTTCGACTGATCGTTTCTATGGCAGCTATTTTTTATAGTCATCCGATCCGGCCAGTTCCGACAAATGTGCAGCGTACTTGCACCAGAAGACTTCTTGCAAAGTTTGGTGGCGATAGCTTTATAACTGACGAAGGAGATAGCATAGAAACAGAGTGACAGACGAACATGGCTATTTCGACTCAGCTCGTCATGCTGATCAAGAATATCTATAGTTTATGTGGTCGGAGATGCGCTACAGGGGTATAAAAAGCAAGGCTGCAAACCTCAAAAATTCTCCAGGAGGTTCGGTCCGGGGGTTCGAACCCATTGTAAAATCCAAGGTTCGGTTCGCGGACTGGTTCTTGGAACCCCTGAACCCAAGGTTCTGGTTCGAACCTTGGTTCGCTTGCGCATAAAATAATAGTTTGTCTTTTGATTAATTAATACGATGAAAATGAAACATACATATATACCATCTATCCACATGCTTAATCATAATGATCATTACTTAAGTTATTTCAATAATGAAATCCATTAGATGACATTAACAGCTTTTAGAAACTGCTTAGTTTAAGTTAATTAGCATTATATCTTCCAGGAGCTGTTCATCTATACTAGCTCTTAAGCCAGAAAGAACAAACTTAAGTGTTGAAAATGTTCGTTCAACAGATAACTGAGTTGCTGGTACAGCTAGTATAGTATAAGCAATATTTTTAGGTCTTCGTTATTATGACCTTTACAAAATTCTAAAACATTTGTAGATGGATGTGATCTTGGACAATTTCCAAAGGAATATATAGGTAGGTAGTTCCGGCTGACCCCAGATGGGGTCACACATAGACCTTAGGGTCCTTAATGAGGCCGGGTGATTATTTGGGTACGTTTGTCTTAGAAGTCCAGGAGGATTTTTGTCGTTTTGGCAAATGCCAATAACTGTTTTGGGGGTCTCTTGGCCGCTTCCTCCAAAGAAGAGAACCGTGGGGTGTGCAGAATTTGTAATCTTGTTGTGGCAATTGCTGGGCAGCTGCAAATTAGGTGTTCTAGAGTTTCTGCGACTCCAGGTTCCATACATTTCCTGCAGGTGTCCTCTGTTGTTATGCCTAGCTTTATCGCATGAGCGGCTGCTAGGCAGTGTCCCGTTAGTATGCCAATGAGCAGTCTACAGTCTCTTCTCTGGAGCTGTAGCAGATAGTTCGTAAGTTTTTTGTCTCTTGTCTTGCACATAATTTTAGAGATTCTGCATCCGCTGGTGTTTTCCCACCTTACCTCCGCTTCTTTCTCTGCTATCTCTTCCATCTTGCTATGAAGCGTCTGTATGGAGATAGGTATGTTTAGAGTATCTTCTTGGCCGAGTATGACTCCGGCTTTTGCAAGACTGTCTGCCATCTCGTTTCCGTCGATGCCCCGGTGGCTGGGAATCCAGTAGATTTACACCTTTCTGGAGATGCTGAGAGAATCTAGCGCTTCCCTGCTCGCCAGGACAGTTCTGGAGTTGATGGAGTGTCCTTGCATTGCCTTGATTGCCGCTTGGCTGTCCATGTAGATATTTATTTGGTTGTATGGAGCGTGAATTCCCGCCAACTCCGCTGCTTTCCTTATTGCGAAGACTTCCGCCTGGAATATGGTGCAGTGGTTTGGCAGTTTGTATGAGAGCTTTATTTCTGGCTCTGCACAGTATACGGCGGCTCCGACTCCTAGGTCCATCTTTGAGCCGTCTGTAAAGAGGTGCGTTGCTTCTGGGCCAGTCCTGTACGCCAGTCTTCTGGTCCTAATAGTGCAGATGTGCATATTGGGTTGATCTTTGGGATAATGTAGTCCGTGCTACTATTGATCTCTCTACCAACTATGCTGTGTCCATAGCTTTGTAGCGCCATGGTGCCTGTCGCACATAGACGTTGGGCGGTCTTTTGTGCCAGAAGGCGTGCTTGGATGTCCAGAGGGTTGACACCTAAGATGTGTATATAATGTGATGTGAATATGTGTGAATATATAACATCATTCACAGATTTTATATTTGATATTGGTTTATTGCTTTCAATAGCTTTCATAAACTTCTCGTCTTTGCAATCAGACGTTGAGTCATTTATTCGGGGTTCGGTTCCGGACCGGTTTGCAGCCTTGATAAAAAGGCATAGTTTCAGAAATTGTATTGCGTGCATTTCTGGTACTTATGACGAAACAGGTGGGCACAAATCTTATTCGATCACTTGGTTGATATAAAATTTCACAATTCTACCTAAAGAAAGAAAGCATAGCTCTAGGCCAATAGGTACCTAATAGGTAACCGATTATACCCTACTTTGAAAAATAAGCATAATTCCTGGACTACACTTGATACATATGTACTAGAAACATGGCGTTCAACTATTTAAGATTATTTGAGCTGCTTAGGAGCACTCCAATAGATTTCTCGAAAGCTGCATCACTAGAGCTTAATCTATCTCTATCAGCGATGCTCCCATTTTCGCTTTCGCAAAAACTTTGCGATTTGATCACCAAATCGTAAAAGTTGGTGCTCCGACATTCGGAAATCGCAAATCGCAATTTGCAAAGGTTGTTGCACAATCAGACAGCCCACGGAACTATTTTAATTCAGTTCTTTAACCTTTTTAGATTTGTTTTACGGACTCATCCACTCAATTAGCATTGAGGCAATATTTTATACACTTATTAAATAGAGATACACAAAATGGAGCGAGATGGAAAACTGACCACAATAACAAACATTTGCGATTTGGCCATGGTATATATCGATATACGACTATCGATAGCATGACTAGTGGCGCTCATCAGCTGTTTTTGTTATGTGAAATGACACAAAACAAGTTGGGAATGGAACATTATCGATGACACAAACTGGCGAATTTCGGAGCGCTCTAAACTAAAATCGTACGAATTTGCTGAAATCGCAATTCGCAAAAATAAGTGAAAACCGGAGCATGGCTGTATATATATAAAATAGTTTGTCTTCACTGATTGGCAATCATCGCACAGCCTAAACGGTAAGAGATAGAAGGCTGAAATTTGGACAGGAGTTTCCTTATGTGGTGAAAGTGCGTACTAAGACGGGGTTTTGGAAAATTCCACCCGGAAAAGCCGGAAAAGCGTGGGAAAAGTTTGTATGGGGAAAATTTTATTTTTCATCCGATTGACTCGAAACTCGGTTTGTAAACAACGATAACGATAGCGAAAGCGATAGCGATAGGAAGCTGCATTTTTTACGGTAGTTGAAAGTGAAAGTGAGTACTAAGACGGGGTTTTTGAAAATACCACCCGGAAAAGCGTCGGGAAAGTTTGAAAAGATAAATTTGAAAGTTTGTTAGAAAATTGCCGGAAATTCCATATATATCCATGTTGTATAAAACTCTTTTGATCTTCATTTGATCAGCTCCATGAACATTTTGAAAGCATAGCAATACACTCAGGGAAAATTCGCATAGTTAAAACTTACACAAACATATTTGATTTTACCATGCCCCATGTGTACTCAAACAAACTAAAAACCACTTTGAATTGACTAAAAATATATTAAATCGACGAATTTAAGTTACCCCTTTAATATTCCCTATGCATGGAATTCCATATTGAGAATTACAAGCAGTGGTATTTTTGCAAAATGCCAGAAAGATATTTATGAACAAGAAAGAAAGTCGGTCAAGCCCGACTATAACATACTCTGTACCAAGAAAATTTGTCTGTTGATCATAACTCGAAAACCGTTCATCCGATCTTCTTCATTTCTTTGGCGGATCGATAAGTTATCCTAATAACTAAATATGTCCAGAAGAAACAAGCCATCTATCTTCAAAACTGTGGGAGATATGACGTTTTTTCTAAATTGAGGGGGCGGGAGGGGGCGTGGCCAAAATTGAAAATAAACTTGATCTGCCTGCAGACATAAGAAGCATATGTCCCATACATGTCAAACCTCTATCTCTTACCATCTCTGAGATCTGTGCGTTCATACGGACAGACAGACGGACAGACGGACAGACGGACATGGCTATATCGACTCGGCTGTTGATGCTGATCAAGAATATATATACTTTATGGGGTCGGAAATGCTTTCTTCTGGATGTTACATACTTTTGCACAAACTTATAATACTCTATGTACCTTCGGTACAGAGTATAAAAACTGTAGGCTATTCAATTCAAGTAGTATTTTAGCCGTCCATCAGCCAGCATACGCGATGCCACAACTGGTTGAGACGGCATTCCATTCAAGTTCAAGTCCAGAGGTCTCGAGTTCGAGTCCCTACAGAGTAAGTTAAAACTTTTATAAAATTAATATAATTCGCAGTTTTTCAGAACCAAATCTAAAAGAATTCTGCTCCTGGATTCCATTGCAAAGAAAACTGAGTTCGAGTTTGGCTGGAAAAATTTTTAGATAAAATTTTTTTTTTTAACTATTTCCATGTTAAATTTAACTATTGCCAATATTAAATTTAAAGTGTGTTGGTGAAAATATTCAAGTCAAAGTGTAAATATTAAAGTATCAGTGTATTTTTCCCTGAGTGTATAAAATATTACCAGCATGATAAATTAGTAACAAATTGATGCAAAAGCGAGCGAAGCCTCTGTTAAATTAAGCTATAGCTTATATGGTAATATGCAGAGAAGCGAAAATATATTTTTAAAAACATTTCCCTTTGATATGCAAGTCTTATATGTATTATTGTAATTGTATTAAAGCAATCCGAAGCACTCAAAAATTCAACTCCAAATCCAAGGACTAGCTTTAAAAGGATACCATTCTGGATACATTGGCAGAAGATTAACCCTCCACATCGACCGGACGTGCAAAAGGAAGACCAAAAATAAGTATCCAAAAAGTGTTCAAAATTCACAAGAACGAGGACACTTGCCGAGGCCACCAATGATTTGACCACGTAACATTTATCGGAAGCGCTGTCCATTAAATATACAAAGGATAATTAAAAAGTTAGGTAGCAGATTACAAAATCTGTTGCTGATTCAAGCCCACTGTGTCTAAACAGGATTAAGGAAAGCATTCCCAAGATCCTAAATGTCTGTTTTAGTTTTGTGAATATTAATTTTAAAACATTAAACCTAAAATTGTTAAAAATAATATTTTCGGTTACCATAAATTGATTTGACATCTATGAGGCGTAGCACCTTTTCCAAGCTCTTATTTTATAGGTTGGACAACTATCTATCATATGCTATTTAGATTATTCGATTATCTTATTTGGTTCAATAGTTATGATTCTTGCAACGAAAAAACTCAAATGGCCCCACTCTGGTGTGCTCGGGTTGAGGACGATTATTTTAAAGCTCTACGTTGGCATAAACCCAAAAAAAATGTTGCTCTGTTATTAAAAAAAAACTTTTATTTTTATGTTTATAATACTCTAGTTAAATAAAAAATCAATCGATAAAATTTTTTACGGTCACACGATTACGAAAGTGGTAGCTTTGTGTACAGTTCACCTTAACACATTGCTAAAGTTTAATTGCTCACGTTGGCCACATAAAATAAAAAATACAACTTTAAATGATGGAAAGTCGTTGTTGAGGTATGTAAAACAAGAGTTAAATAACATATTCGTCAATTGTATGTGTTTTTTTCTTGTGATACGTGTTTTATTTATGTGTGTTTTTTGATTAATCTTAGCAAATTTAGCAGTGTTTCATGGAGTAGAACTCTCAAGGCACTCCAAAGTGCTCAGGTTGTTAAATGTGGAGTTACTAACTAAAGTGTCCAGAATAATATGCAACTGCATTTGTTTGCTTTAATTTGCTTTTTCGCGAACAAAATCGTCATTTTCCAGAGGGATATGCATTTGAACATGCAGAGCTGCTACACATTTTTGTCAGCCACAAACGCTCAGAGGCCGCTGCCAAACAGCATATACTGCAAAAAATTGGTTAAAACAACCTTTGTAAAAGGGTCGAAACACAAGTAAATGAAAAGCTACGCGGTTTTGTCAAATATTTTGAAAGGAAATGGCCAATTTGCGGGCGACAAATTCAAAGATTTTGAAAATAAGCATTCTGAATGTCTTGCTAAAAAGATAATAATTGACATCGAAGTAAATTGTGGATCGATAAGTAGAGGTGGTCGTCCAAAAGTGGACTATGAGAACGCTAGCTCCCTGCAAAAACGAAAGTTGGCGACAGAGCTTTCAGAAGTTAATAATAACTCGTTGCATTTGCTAGTTCATGCTGCTAGAGTTTCAGCTACAAAGTCAGCAGATAAAGACATGGCTGCTGATTTGAAAGCAGCAGGATCAAGCGAGGATCTGAGTAAAATGAAAAGAAAACTTTTTTTAAAATGAGCCCGTTCAAATGTCAGCTGTCAGTGCTTTATCATTTTAATTGGAAAATGGATTTACAAAAGAACAATATATTAATTTAAAGCAAAATGCAAAAAAGCACGGTTGCGATATATACCCGCCATATAGGGATTTAACTAGTGCTAAAATAAAACTTTGACCAGACGACATTCAATATTTTGAAAATAAAGCACAAGTTCCCTTACGAAAACTTTTGGACCATACAGCCTTGCGCATACTGGAAAGGCAACATGAAGTGTTGGATATACTTCCAAACGTGATACGTTTAAAATTAATATATAGCTATGGATATGATGGCTCCACAGGACACAGTATGTACAAACAACGTTTTCAAGACCTTACTGCCCCTGATAATGCATTGTTTGTAACAACAATTATTCCATTAAAACTGATAAATAAGGCCCAACAAATTATTTGGATCAATAAAATACCCCATTCTGTTCGATTCTGTAGGCCTTTGAAAATTGAATTCATTAATGAAAGTCGTGCCCTCACAACACTAACTTTAATATCGTATTGTTTAAAAACTAAAACCTTTGGAACTAAGGCACAAGATGTTAAAAACTTGTTAACATTAAAAAATTTGTTGCAAATTGATCAGATTGAGAAGCTTTTCCTTGTCCGTTGAGGACCAAATTTTTTAATAAGTTTGGTCCAATGCCTTGCCTATTCTGCGAAAGCGGTCCTTTAATTGTCCAAAAGCATTTTCCACTACACTTTTTGCCATGGACAGGGCGTAGTTAAATGATTTAAAATCTTTAATGCCGCCCCACACCACGCTCCCAAAACAGTTCATATCTGTTCTGTGATATAAAATATGTTTAATCAAATCGATGTATTTGTTTATTTTATACTATGTGCTTACAAATGTCACAGCGTATTTTTTGTTCTACCAGCATTCAGTCGTCTTCAGCAAACTCTGGACAAATCCTATAAAAATCATCCACCCACTCAAGCAACTGCCTAGCTTGCTCACATATCAGGCATATCAAAGAACCATTCATTTTAATATAAAAATCCACACAATAACAAAACCTCCAGCAAAATATAGGATGTTTTTCGTCGGTTGAAGTGTGAAGACGTGTTCTTTGTCGAGCTCCGGTTTTATGTAAAATCTGTTAAGTCAAATGTTAAAACAACGAGAGCGTAAGTTAAAGTCGGCCCTGCCCGACTTCGAAATACCCGTTACTCAGCTCAGCTCGGATAAGTATGCAACATTTTTTTAACTCGGCCATTTATTATCCGATCCTTTTGAAAATTTGTGAGATTGTAGATATTGGCCACATAGACTTCACTGGAAAATCTGAGCTCGATATCTTAAAAATTGTGGGAGTTATTCAATATTTTTTATTGCGGGGGCGGGAGGGGGCGTGGCCAAAATTTGAAACAAACTTGATCTGCCTACAGACAATACTAGCTTACGTATAAAATTTGGTTGCTCTAGCTCTTCTAGTCTCTGAGATCTAGGTGTTCATACAGACGGACGGACGGACAGACGGACATGGCTATATCGACTCGGCTGTTGATGCTGATGAAGAATATATATACTTTATGATATCGGAGATGCTTCCTTCTGCCTGTTACATACATTTGCACGACTTTAGTATACCCTTTTTACTCTACGAGTAACGGGTATAAAAACTTTCGGCCCCCGATAAAAGACGTTAATGGACATTCATAAGCACTCGTGCTTATGTTGTCCAATAACATCTAACAGTTGATATTTGATTGAATAAAATTAATTAGATGACAACGCCATGAGTCAGAGCCAACTCAATGCCCAAATGCAACAACAGCAAGACTAACGTCAGCTTTCTATTCAACGCAACAACGCTTATTTTGCAATTGTCTATACCGAGCCCACCAGCACGGCGACTGTAAGGTCCCATACTACCGACTTGGAGCTCCCAATGCCCCACGGCCATGTTTCTATCGTTACAACAAACCCTGAAAGATTTGATGGTGTATATGCAAAACGCAATGCAGGAACAGATTTGGATGCAAGGCATTCTCATTCAACTGATCAACTGAACTCATTCAATAATGGCTCTCCTAAGAGTTTTATCTGGAATGCAAATGGTATTCCTCTCCACAAAGTGTCGTTATCCTAATTTCTCCAAGACTATAAAATCGACATAATGCTTCTCGCGGAAACTCATCTGACGGACTGATATAACTTTCAATTATCGGGATATGCATTCTACGGTACAAATCACCCAGGTGGTAATGCCCATGGCGGGTCTGGTATCCTAGTCAGAAGCCGCTTCAATCATTATCCCCTGTATAGAATTATACAACTTAAATGAGCACGCTTGTAATGTAATATTTGTACTGACTCGCTCTTGCGAGCGATCCTTCTTTTATTGCATAAAAATCATCCCTTAAATCTAACTTATCTATTGCTTCGTTTGTAAGACGAAGCATGTGTATGTTTATGTGCGTTGGTAATGACCATATGCACACATATGTGTCGGTCCAGTGGGAG
>JAWNNO010000618.1:0-14325 GCA_035044985.1 Lordiphosa fenestrarum
AAATGTTGAGAATTTAACATATGGCTAGAGACTTTTATTTTGGTTTTAGATTGATTTGTTCCTTAGTGTACGATAGCGAAAGTAAGTGTCAACTGTCAGTGACTGTTATGGGGCGGGCTTCACCGCCTTTCCTACTTTTTCACAGTAAATTACTGTAAGAAATGAGCTTTATTTTTTGATCGACATTGTTTGATTTTGATGACTATAGGATGCCTGCATCTTTCAAGTGGCGTATGTATGATGGGTTTTCGTTAAAGCGTTTCAAACATTTCCAGTTGAATATATAATATTTTATTGATTTTTATTGAAATTGTTAGTGCTGTATTTTCACCTGTCTGATATCTCATATAAGTTTCTTGCGATATCAGACAAGTGTAAAAATATATGAAAAGCTATATGAGATCTAGACTATCTGAGTTCTCATATGAACGTTTTGACAGCCAACTCACAGTAACCTCAGATACTTTTCACCCATCTGATATAAGATTCCGACGAGTGAAAATACAGCAATACAAATACAGTATTTAAGGTCTCCGTTTTGTAAATGATTTTCAATAATAATGTAAAAGTAAGATAACTGTAAAAATATAATAAACAATAAGTGGAAAACATTAACTGAATTGTAAATTGTCCTAAAAACTAACTTTCAATGTCAATCACAACTAAGCATGAGTAAGCAAAGTCTTTGGATGTTTTAGCACAAAGTCCAAGCAAAAACGGAATTATTTAACCATCGTACGAGCAGTGTTTTTCACTTTTACTGCAACTAAGATTCAAATGAAATGTGACTTGCATTTAGTAACGAGCGAAAATTGCAACTAAATCAACAAAATATAGCAAGTTAATTCCAATTTAATTACATTGAATAACTTTAGAATCTGCGTGCGAAATTCCACTTTAAATAATATTTTTTTATATAAATCAGCAGTTACTTACAAATGCTCTAGAATCAAAGAAAGTCACAACAATAAAACTAAATTGAACTTGTTACAGAGCAGAACTTGTTTGCAAGTTGAAAACTTGTTGGTAAGTTTCACATACTGTTGCTATTGTCCACCGAAACGCCCTCCACAGATTGGCACTTGGCTCTCGGCAATTATCTATATCCGATTTTCAGTAAGAAAACAGCTTTGATAGCTTTGAGTAGTCACCATTGAAACCATGTTCAGCTTTTCTAACAATATCAAAGCCCACTCCCTGAGTTCATTGCTCCACGTTCTGTGCAGCGGGTTGGGTTTCGGATCGCCGGCCACTGCCATAATTGCTGCGGTCATAAAGTGCAATCGTGTAGAAAATTGCAAGGTTGCAAAAATAATGCGAAACATAAAATCCACACACAGTCCGCAACTTAGCAAGATTAAGATTAACCTTAAACATTTGAATTTAGTTTCAAAGCTAAGTGACAAAACTTTGACCCTTGACGTAGGTTGCGGTTGCGGTTGCCGGCTGCTTGAAGTCTCCACTCAATCATGATAAGTGCCCAATTAGCATCAATTGAACCTTCGCCCCATCCATATGCATGCCTTTATATTCTCCAATAGGAGCTACCGGATATAGAGCAGCCATATCATATAATATATAAACTCGTGTTACCTAACCAGCTTATTAAGTATTTATGTGCAATTGAATTGTATGTATTTGGCGCGAATATATAAAATATCCGCAAAAAAAGTGTCAGATTAGGACTTATTTAAAATTACTGAGCTTAGCTAGCTATGTGGAAGCACTTGGCGAATAGTATAAACAGTGGGGGAATTGTGGAAACAATTTTAAATATAATAACTTAAATAACTAGACTTAACTTAATTTATAGAATATATACCAATAATTCACAAGATATAAACTGCACGCACAAAACGAGTATTTTGTCTGTCTAGCTTTATAAAGAGCCTTTTCATCAGCAGTTTCCAAATAGTCTTTGCATGTAAGAGACTTTAATTAGGCATAGAAGGACTCAACTTACTTACTTACCGTCGAAAATGCAGTCGACAGTCCGTCAAATTTGAAAATTAAATCCAATCGGTAAGCAAGTAAACCCTTAAATAGGTACAACGACGGATTCTATACATTCTCCAAATACCACGGGGCGTATACAAGTGGTTTTAATTTTAAATGGAAATCGACTAAATTAACTAGAAACGTGCTTATATATAGAGCCCTGGTTAGATCCTGCTTCTCGAGGGGTTCGAACCAAGCTATCGCTTGACAGTTTAAATAACTGAATTTGATTACCTACTCACCCTTAAACGATCCTCCCTCACCCACACTTACAACAGTTTCCCCTAACTTTTGTCATTGCTGGTACGTGCCAAACAATGCTACAAAGGAATTTATGTTTTTAATGAAAAACAGCAAATTATATAATTTTTCGCAATGCAAGCCGCAGAAAAACAAATTGGAATATCAAATGACTTTTTTATTCCCAGAAATGAGGGAAACCAAAAGGCAAATCGGCGGCCACTGGACAGGCCTGTCTGATAAAGTTAACACCTTTAAGCCACAGAGGCAACAACAAGATAATCGAGCAAACTTGCAAACACGAGTTCCGTCCGCTCGTCCGGCAATCGGTCAACTGACACTTGTTCGTGTCCAATTCGAGCGGGGAATGAATTTTGAAAATCGATATGACTTGAATGAGAAACAAGGCCACTTGTCTGGCCAAATGGCAAACATCGAATCGTCAAGCGCCCTCCTCATCCGATCCCGCAACGGGGTGGTCACCAGTTTGATAGATGATAGAAAGCAGTCCTCAGAATGTCACACAAAAAGTAAGTAATTGCCGCACATTCGGCAAACTCATACACAAGTGATTAGAAAGTGACCGACCTAGGCCTGATAATGTCAGGAAACGCCACTGTCTGCTTAAATTTTGATAGCACAGCCAAAAGTCTTAAAACGTGAGTAACGTTTTTTTTTGTTGTGGTTCGTTTTGGCAGGAGGCCAAAAATGTGCGGCCAGCGAAATTTATTTGTTCTAATGAATGAACGAGCGTCGTGTATATGTGTGTGTGTGCATGTGAATGAATGTGTTCTGCACTAGCAGGCAGGAAATATTAGCGCCTCCCAGCTTGAGTTATTATGCAGAGACCAACACGGCGTATGCGTAACGTTTTGTTTTATTTTGTGCGTAGCGCATAGAACATTTCGTGATGCGCTTGTATTTTCATATATTTACATTTCGCTGTAAAAACTAGACCGAAAATAGAACACCTCTGAAAAGTGTGGCGTGAAAACAACAAAAGGTTTGTGATTTCAGAGTAGAACAAATGACCTTTACAGAAGATTTCCCAGCTTGTGCTAAGTTTGGGTCATTGCTCGCAAATCCGAAACTAGTCGCTTATTTTTATCTTTATGGCACTCTAAATCAAAACTTATTTGATTTCATTGTCTGAGGTCGATGAGTAACTTGGCTTATCTACCAACTACACACACTTACAAACTTTATATTTCGAGTGCAATCTTTTCCATTTTTGCGCTCCGCTTGCACATTCTAGGAGAGCGACGCGATGCCGGCTAATAGCTCATATTTCTAGTTGTAGATTTTATGATGATATATTAACGCCACTGCCAAATGCTTGCCATGAGGTGCCATAAACGCCAGGCCACTTGGCTGAAAGAAGAGCAGGCGAGCAACAACGTTGCCGTCACATCCGCCTTAGCTATAGCTTAGTTATAGCTACTTAACACTTCTTTTCTCATTTATTTCGCCTGAGAGCGAAAATTGTTTATTTTCATACCAATAAATTTTGATGGCGAAGCTGCTTCATAAATCTGCCAAAGAAAATAGAAGCATATCGCATGTGCAGCACTCAAGCGGGAGATGCTCCAGCTCATCATAGAAAGCCAACTGCAGGCAACTTGAATTTAAATTGGTTTTTTAACAAATAGCCATGACACGGTTCGCTCTGGCGCGGTCACTTGAGTAAACAATACAGGAAAATGATTCTGTTGATGACCAGAAACTAAACGTCCAAAACTCATGCGTCAGCTAAGTGTCAACTTTTTTTCAAATTGCTAATCATACGTTCTCGTAAACACAGACAAACACCCAGCCAAGGGGGGGGGGCAAATGCCGCTATGTGTTTGTTCGGTAAACAAAAGCTAGAGCTACAGTGAATCAATAAAGTATTGGCACACAACTGTTTTGAAACTTTGACTGTCAATAATTTGTTTTCCACTTAACTGAAAACAAATTGTGAGATGGCATTCTCATTGTGGAACATTTTACTATATATTTCCAAAAGAAAATTTTGAATTTCACTTTTACTGTATTTTATATTATTTAAAATAAGGAAAAACTGCATAAACTAACATCAAAAAAGTATTGGCACACTGTGAATGCATCTCACCCGCTTGTTTGTTTAACGGTTATTCTTGGTTTGCTTTGTTTAATTCCGTTACTCTGGCAAATTTCATTGTACACTTGTGCAGTTTCAGTCAGTTTTGATCGTTTTTTTCGTGGTGAAATAGGCAAAATGGGTCGTGGTACTGATATTCCGGTGGATGTCCGTAAAGTAATAATAAATCTATACGTCCAGCAGAAATCTTATCGGGAAATTGGCAACATTGTACAGAGATCATACTCAAGTGTTCGAAATATTATAAAACATTACACAAATACTGGAAAATTAGAGCATGAGAGCAGATCTGGAAGGCCTAAAAAATTGACACTGCACCATGAGCGGATTGTGGTAGCCGCAGTGGCGAAAAACCCGAAAATTTCAGCAGTCAAACTATGCCTCGAAATGCAAGAACGATTTGACGGGAACTTCAATACTCAAACCATCCGGAATACTCTGAACCAAGCTGGTTATCATGGGCGTGTGGCTCGGCGAAAGCCATTTATTTCGGCAGTGAACAAGAAAAAGAGGTTGGCGTTCGCAAAAATGCATCTAAACAAGCCGGAATCATTTTGGAATAGTGTCATATTTAGTGATGAATCAAAATACAACCTATTTGGTTCAGACGGCGCACAAAAAGTTTGGCGTAAACCAAATAAAGAGCTTCAAGAAAACAACATTCTAAAAACAGTGAAGCACGGCGGCGGCAATGTAATGGTGTGGGGGTGTATGGCAGCATCTGGAGTGGGAAACCTTGTCTTCATAGATGACAAAATGGACAAGTACTTGTACAAGACCATTCTGGAAGAAAATTTGGATCCCAGTGTGGATAAGTTGGGGTTAAATGGGAAACCTTTCCTGTTCCAACAAGATAACGACCCCAAACATTCGTCGTATCTGGTTCAAGAATGGCTTATCTACCATTGCCATCAGCTGAAAACACCTCCACAGTCACCAGACATGAACCCCATAGAACATGTTTGGTACATATTGGAAAAAAAATTACGAGGTCACCATATTACGTCCAGAAGCTCACTGAAGGATGCTATACGCACAGAATGGGCTAATATTACACCCGACGAAACAGCAAACCTAGTTGTAAGCATGCGCAGGCGCTTACAGGCTGTTATCCAGTCGAAGGGAGGTCCAACAAAATATTAGACATCCTTAAATATGATCCTTTACTGAGTTTTTGGCAAGTGTGCCAATACTTTTTTGATGTTAGTTTATGCAGTTTTTCCTTATTTTAAATAATATAAAATACAGTAAAAGTGAAATTCAAATTTTTCTTTTGGAAATATATAGTAAAATGTTCCACAATGAGAATGACATCTCACAATTTTGTTTCAGTTAAGTGGAAAAAAACTATTGACAGTCAAAGTTTCAAAACAGTTGTGTGCCAATACTTTATTGATTCACTGTATGTACGGCTATCTCGAGCAATAGAGAAGTTGTTCGTCTCACACAGTAAAGTAAGAGGTTTGTGGATGTACATTTTACTCAAACGTTTGCAAGATATAGGTCATCAGCTATTAAAATGTGAAATACACATTAAGAGTGACATCATTTACATATTTCTGTTCTATGTGAAGTCAAATCTATATTTACAATATTATACTCAACCTATATTTAATACCATTCTGAAGGTGACATTGAGGGTTAAGCTACCTTCGTCTGTGCCGATGTTTGTATACCCGTGTGCTCATTTTGAAATATTGACTTCGACCAAACTTTGCAGAATCTGATTGCAATCAAATATTACTTATAATGACCGAGTAACATTTAAAAAGGTAAAAAGCTTTTTACTTGGACCTATTTTTCTACCGATTGGTCCTATGGCAGCTTTGAGATCGGAACCGATGGTTGTGAAAGTCGTGTTTAGAGTAAAATATGTCTATACCATTGCTACCCTCCGTATATTAAAATAGTCCAGTTGTTTGTAACGCATATAAGGAAGCATCTCCGACAACATATACTTAGTACGTACATATATTCTTGATCACGAGCCGAAATGAGAGTTGAATATATATCCGATGCACATGTGTCGGAACCGGCCGGATTGGTTGACAATAGCTCCGGGCCGTTGAACTGAAACTGATTGGAATGCCGCCTTAACTAGTTGAGCCGAGCCATCACATGCATTCGTGGCAACGCGTCTGATATCCTACTTGTATTGAATTGAGTGTAGACAAATAATTTTCTGCACTTCGCACAAACTAGACCACTGGTAATTTTCAAGTTGGAGCTCAGCGGCTGTACAATATAAATGTTATTAATAATAACTTTTATTGGAAATAAAATAAAAATAAAATAAATAAATAATTAAATAAAATGAAATAAAAATTAATTTTGATGCTGCAATAGCAGCGAACAGTCTTTTGATCATAACTCGAAAGCCGTTCATCCGATTCTCCATTCCTTTGGCGGATCGATAAGTTATCCTGCTAGCTAAATATGTCCAGAAGGAACAAGCCATCTAACTTAAAAACTGTGGGAGATATGACGTTTTTTCTAAATTGCGTGGGCGGGAGGGGGCGTGGCCAAAATTGAAAATAAACTTGATCTGCCTGCAGACATAAGAAGCATATGTCCCATACATGTCAAACCTCTATCTCTTACCATCTCTGAGATCTGTGCGTTCATACGGACAGACAGACGGACGGACGGACATACGGACATGACTCGGCTCTTGATGCTGATCAAGAATATATATACTTTATAGGGTCGGAGATGATTCCTTCTCGATGTTACATACTTTTGCACAAACTTATAATACTCTGTGTACCTACGGTACAGAGTATAACAACAACACAATATATGTACGACTGTTACGTGAGAGGGACTATTTCAATGATGCGGTATTACTGCAAGCCGCAGCTCAGAAATAAGTACCAAAATCGCATTCGTCAAAATTAAGAGAGACTTACTTTTTCTATAGGTAATTTCAACAGTATACTATACAAGAAAGAAAGTCGGTCAAGCCCGACTAAAACTATACTCTGTACCAACGAAATTATACTCTCAGGATGGAGGAACCTTTACAACTGTGGGAGATATGACTTTTTTCTAAATTGCGGGGGCGGGAGGGGGCATGACCAAAATTGATAATAAACTTGATCTGCCTGCAGACATAAGAAGCATATGTCCCATACATGTCAAACCTCTATCTCTTACCATCTCTGAGATCTGTGCGTTCATACGGACAGACAGACGGACATGGCTATATCGACTCGGCTGTTGATGCTGATCAAGAATATATATACTTTATGAGGTCGGAGATGCTTCCTTCTAGCTGTTACATACTTTTGCACAAACTTATAATACTCTATGTACCTACGGAGTATAAAAACTAGACGAAAAAGAGAATAGTACGCAAGTAAACAAGTCCGCGAATTACTCTTCAATCACCAATCAGCACCATTATCAGATCAGTCAAGGAAGAGATCATCTACTTCAGTCCCAAATATCGTGTTACCCAAGGGTTTCTGCTGTCCGACCCTCCCCTTAATCACCAAACGGTGATAAAGTAAAATTTTATAAAGAATCGTCAATAATCCCTTTCTTTTGTATAATGCCATTGTAAAAATGTCGGAAGTCAAATATTCCACCGTATCACTTGTTTTCCCACTAAAATGTCGGAAATTTTTTCAACATGCGAAAACGGGACAGTTTCTAGCGCACCGTCCATCTGTCAAAGGTAGGGAAGCCGGAAATAATATCAACATATTGAAATATCGATGTTTTTCGATTCAATGAATTACTAATTAATGCACTAATCAGAACTTAATGGTACTGAATCTGAGCATTACAATTTCAAAACCATACCCAAGCTCGGGATCTTACACTTTTTAAAAAAACAAAAGCATATGTAAAGAATAAAAGCGAAAGTTAGTCGCTCACTATAAAATTGTTGATCCATTTACCCTGATTAATTAGAAGCACTCGATTTATTAACTAACCATCGCAATGGTCCAATTAGAAGTCGAGACTCACTCAAATAAACAAATAAAAGTGATTCAATTCATAGCTTATGGTTTCCTTAGTTTCTTAAACTCAGCCCACCCACCACTACGCCTGCTGTGAGTGCTCTAAGCAAACAACTTCAATGAAAGGGGAAAAACTGTGCCTGACTACAATTCCGGCATAATTTTGTTCTTTAAACTGAGAGCTCGAGCACCGAACTCAACCCAACGGCAGAATGGGGTCAATAAATAAGCTCAAGTGCTTTGTGCCATCTCGAGAGGCGCATGACATGAGAGAAATAATAGCATAAAAAATCACATATGTGCCCATAAATTGAGGAGTCCATCAATCAGCCTAATATTTATAAGGACATGTGCACACACACGACTCACACTCAGAACCTTGAACTTACCACTTGATTACATAAGAGTGGTAATCAAAAGTTACAATTTGGATTGCATCTCTCCATAATAACAAAAACAAAACAATGAACTGAGTGCTTCATAAAACTTTTTTGGGGGCAATCGCTGTAGGGAGAATTTCATAAATTGGGACAATGGTGGTCAAAATAGCTGATTTGTTATGCTTTGGGAGTGAGCGAGTGGTTGTGCGCCTGTCTGACTTCCAACTTGCCTTTTCACATGCACGTGCCTGGAAAATAACTATTATTTTCGACACAAACATACACATACGAAAAGCTGATTGAAATTCGGCAAAGGCAATGCCAACAGATGTTATTGTAGCAATGATATTGGGAAACAGTTTTTATACTCTGTACCGAAGGTACATAGAGTATTATAAGTTTGTGCAAAAGTATGTAACAGGCAGAAGGAAGCATCTCCGACCCCATAAAGTATATATATTCTTGATCAGCATCAACAGCCGAATCGATATAGCCATGTCCGTCTGTCCGTCCGTCCGTCCGTCTGTCTGTCTGTCCGTATGAACGCACAGATCTCAGAGATGGAGATAGAGGTTTGACATGTATGGGACATATGCTTCTTATGTCTGCAGGCAGATCAAGTTTATTTTCAATTTTGGCCACGCCCCCTCCCGCCAACGCAATTTAGAAAAAACGTCATATCTCCCACAGTTTTGAAGATAGATGGCTTGTTCCTTCTGGACATATTTAGTTATTAGAATAACTTATCGATCCGCCAAAGGAATGAAGAAGATCGGATAAACGGTTTTCGAGTTATGATCAAAAGACAAATTTTCTTGGTACAGAGTATGTTATAGTCGGGCTTGACCGACTTTCTTTCTTGTTTTAGATACGTATGTGGAAGATCTAATGCCCTTATGGAACAGTACGGCTATTATTTAAGCCGTGTAGTATCAAAATAAACAAAATGCTCGCAAAGAAATATTCAAATTTAAGCTACAAATTTTATCTTTAAGTTCATGTCGAAAATTTTAATGAAGAAACCTTAAAAGTAAAAACAAAAGTTGATCCTTTCTTAACTGCATTTACTAAACTCTGTTCGGAAGTTAAGGTGCCTTCATATTGGTCTCTGTGCGTTGGCCAACATTTTATGCCAAAGGCAAATTGATGGGAGTTATTGGCTTACCCCTTTTTCATTACATGCTCTCCCACTCTGCTCCTCGCTACGGTGAAATTAGCTTCAACGACAATTGTGGCCTTGGCATTGCGGACCGTCGAACTGTAAAACAAACAATAGGAGAGGAACATTATAATTTCAGCCGTCCCAAGCAAAGGTAGCAAATTATTGGAATAGATAATGACAATAAATAAAGTGCCTCAAGCCCGTCGGATGGGTCAAATAGTTGTGTCAATACATTGGCAATTGTTTATGGCAAAACTCATAACTAATATTAAGTTCTGTTTGTATCACCCAGTTGACTTACTTGGGTTGCATTAGGGGTATGAGAAGAGCAGACCTAACTTAATACTCCCTCAGATGGAGTTCGAGTAGCCGGTTTGTCATAATTAAGTCGCAGAAGAGGCAAACTGTCTTCTGGTTCTCATTTATTATTTGTTACAATAGAAAAAGCGTTAAGGTCGAAGGTGGCCTACTATTAATCAATGAAAATATGCTAAAAAAAAAACAAGAAAGAAAGTCGGTCAAGCCCGACTATAACATACTCTGTACCAACGAAATTATACGCTCAGCATAAATTTTGATGCTGCAGTAGCAGCTGAAAGCAGCGCTTCAATTGCGCTGCAGCAACGAACAGTCTTTTGATCATAACTCGAAAACCATCTAACTTTAAAGCTGTGGGAGATATGACGTTTTTTCTAAATTGCGGGTGCGGGAAGGGGCGTGGCCAAAATTGAAAAAAACATGATCTGACTGCAGACATAAGAAGCATATATCCCTTACATGTCAAACCTCTATCTCTTACCATCTCTGAGATCTGTGCGTTCATACGGACAGACAGACCGACATGACGGACAGGACTCGCCTGTTGATGCTGATTAAGAAGAGATGCTTCCTTCTGGCTGCTACATACTCTTCCACGAACTTATAATACTCTATGTACCTACGGTACAAAGTATAAAAAGGCACCTTGACTACTACGGAAATATGACCTTTCTTCTGGCTGAGTTTGACAATGGCTTCTGTGCTAAGAACATTTAGGGTTGTTCAATGGACGACAGTGGCTTTTTAGAGATTGAATAAAAATTGCATCTAAGGAATTCAAAGCAAGGTTGCACTTACTTCGCTGAGAAGGTGCGAAGTTAAATTCTTAACAAGTTATATTTTTATACTCTGTACCGTAGGTACATAGAGTATTATAAGTTTGTGCAAAAGTATGTAACATCCAGAAGGAAGCATCTCCGACCCCATAAAGTATATATATTCTTGATCAGCATCAATAGCCGAGTCGAAATAGCCATGTCCGTCTGTCCGTCTGTCCGTCCGTCTGTCTGTCCGTATGAACGCACAGATCTCAGAGATGGTAAGAGATAGAGGTTTGACGTGTATGGGACATATGCTTCTTATGTCTGCAGGCAGATATCATATCTCCCACAGCTTTAAAGTTAGATGGTTTTCGAGTTATTTTCAATTTTGGCCACGCCCCCTCCCGCCCCCGCAATTTAGAAAAAACGTCATATCTCCCACAGTTTTGAAGATAGATGGCTTGTTCCTTCTGGACATATTTAGTTATTAGAATAACTTATCGATCCGCCAAAGGAATGAAGAAGATCGGATGAACGGTTTTCGAGTTATGATCAAAAGACAAAATTTCTTGGTACAGAGTATGTTATAGTCTGGCTTGACCGACTTTCTTTCTTGTTTGTATTGCAAATGTGGATTATATTCAGGTGGTTGGTCTCAATTTTAACAAGCCTTTGTTGTGATTGTGATGCTAATGCTAAGGAATATCGAAACATATCTGTATTTTGTTACATTTTATTCTGAAACAATAGTCACAGAGCCAGTTTATAGTCTTCTGAATTGCTGAAGAACTGAAAACTTTTCTGCTATTTGTACCATTATAAGACAGATGGCGCTATTTTGAAGATGAGAATTTGCTTTCTAATGATAAATAGTTTAGTACACTGTGATCAATCAATCAATCAATCTTTAAGTAAGAATGAAAAATCTTTTTTCTAGAAGCGTGCTCAGTCCCCCGAGGTATAGAGTTCGAATTTAGACGGGACTAGGGAGGGAAAAATGAAAACAGAACAATTTTATTCAACTTTCAGAAAGAAGAATATTTAGTGAAGAAAGCAAGATTAAAATAGTAAGTTGTTAGTTATCCAAACCAACAGCAAAATGCCATTTCAGTTCCTGAACTTACTACAAACCACAATCCTTTTTAGTCTACAACAAACAATGGTCCAAAATGCCTTTCCGTTCGAGTTCAGTGAAAAATCTCCGGAGTTCGACTCCCTTTTTTATAAAAGCCGATTTTCAAATTTTATGCAGTAAAACGTTTTCCAGAAGGACTTAACTGTTCCAAAGCTTTTGCGTAGAGTTTTACATACTCTATCACAATAACCAATAAATAGCTTTTCCTTATATTTTGAGAGCAAGCAACAGGTCCTGTCTCTAGTGAGATCGGCTTAATCGTTTTCCGTAAACTAATGAAAGCTTACACTCAGGGAAAAATAGCATGGTAAAACCTAACACAATCATATTTGATCTTACTATGCCCCTTTTGTATTTAAATTAACTAAAAACCGCATTGAATTGACTAAAAACATATTAAATTGGCGAATTTCAGTTTCCCCTTTTATATTCCCTATGCAGGGAATTCCAACTTGAGAATTCAATATAAATAGTATTTTAGCCGCCGATCAGCCAGCACACGCGATGGCACAACTGGTTGAGACGGCATTCCAATCGAGTTCGAGTCCCCCCATAGCAGAGTAAGTTAATACTTTTCTAAAATATATATAATTCGCAGTTTTTCAGAACAAAATCTAAAAGAATTCTACTCCTGGATTCCATTACAAAGAAAATTGGGTATAGGTTGGCTGACAAAATTTTTAAATAAAAAAAAACCTTTTTCACTATTTTCATGTTAAATTTAACTATTGCCAATATTAAATTTGAAGTGTGCACTCTTTATATATTCGAATTCCATATTTAACGCTAAATCAATGGTGAAAATATTCAAGTCAAAGTGTAAATATTAAAATATCAGTGTATTTTTCCCTGAGTGTAGAGACTTCCGGCCCTATTCGTATAGTTCACTGCGCACAATGGCTTTCGTTGCCCCATTCCCGAATTATCGATTCGACTCCCGGCTTTTGCATTTGTCGAAATAAACAAGAAACTTAAATATTTATCCAAGTCAAACTCGGGCGTGCACATTTCATACAATCAACTCACACCTTGCAAGTATTCACTTGGCATTTGTCCGATACTGACACTGAGGCAGGCTCAAAGAAAGTATTTTGAGACGATTTATGAACAAACATAAGAGAAATTGCTTGTTGCCTTCTTTGGCGTTTTGCGTTTGATTGACTGACTGAATAACTAAATGTGTCTGAAATCAATTGAAGCAAAACGACGTCGACCGTCAAAGTTCAAAAGTGCCACTCAACGGTATCACGCCCTCTTGCCCCTTGTTCTCTCCTTCTGGGCGACTTGAGGCACTGCCAAAATATTTTCAGTGGCTTGTGTGAGTTTTGTGCGAAATGAAGAGTGACAGCTTAATGTATTTTCGCTTACATCTCCAAGCGGCTATCGCCACACCACTGGCTTTTGTTGACTAATTTCCCGTCGGGGCCATTATTTGAAGCAGCACGCAAATTTCGCATTTCTCTGCTTCGCTTGGCCTTAAGTGCAACAATTAGCAAATTAAATATCTACTTTTGCATAAGCTCAACATTTCTTTGCTCTCGCTTGGCTGACATTGAAATACAATTAAAAACAGTGATGTCCCCCGGCCAATTGGGAAAGTTTTTAAGTTGCTTCCACTATACTTTTTTCTGCAAATGGACTGACAAAATTTTCAATTGACAACAGTTAAGGGATTTTATGATTTTATCAGCTGAGACCATAAATTTGAAATAATCAATTTTAGAAATTTACTGCAAAGTGATTTAGTGTTGGGAATTTTACAGCTTTATTAAGTATTAATAAATAATAAACAATTTTTGTTTAATTTTTGATCACGCGTGGCCACCATGTTGAGTGGTGAACTCAACCCCCACCAAAGTCACACAAGCAAAATGTGAATCACATTTTTATGATGTTGCGAGACTCTGAATAAGGCTGTCTATGTCCATTTCTAAATGATATTTTATCAACAAGTCGGATTTATTATTTTGTATTTTTGTATCTTCGAATGTTATAAATAGGTAGTAGATAGATATAAAATAGCCAGACAGCTCAGAAGTTAGTAAAACTTCGAAACCCGTTTTCGACCGCGTTCCAACGGGAGCTTTGGGGAATTACTTGAAATTTTTGGAAAAATTTGAATTGACAACAATTTTTTTTTATACTCTATACCAAAAGTATAAATCAGGCAGAAGAAAGTATCAATTGTCCCTAAGAACAAACAGACCTTGGAGATGGTAAGAATTAGAGGTTCGACATTGGAAA
>JAWNNO010000619.1:0-11110 GCA_035044985.1 Lordiphosa fenestrarum
GGTCTATATTTTTTAAGCTGTTGGGGACTACAACGAACAAAAGTGTTGTTGTTATGTCTAGTTTTCTGCATATTTATCAAATATTAGGCTTAGGTTAGAACAACTGCAGTCCATTCTTCTTCAGTTCAGTCAAAAAGATAGCAGATAGATATCAGGCGTAGTCTTAGCACGGTTAGATATGTACTCTAGAATTATTTTGGGATCATCAACAGAACAAGAAAGAAAGTCGGTCAAGCCCGACTATAACATACTCTGTACCAAGAAAATTTGTCGTTTGATCATAACTCGAAAGCCGTTATTTGATCTTCTTCATTCCTTTAGAGGATCGATAAGTTATCCTAATAACTAAATATGCCCAGAAGAAACAAGTCATTTATCTTCAAAACTGTGGGAGATATGACGTTTTTACTAAATTGCGGGGGCGGAAGGGGGCGTGGCCAAAATTGAAAATAAACTTGATCTGCCTGCAGACATAAGAAGCATATGTCCCATACATGTCAAACCTCTATCTCTTACCATCTCTGAGATCTGTGCGTTCATACGGACAGACAGACGGACGGACGGACAGATGGACAGACGGACATGGCTATATCGACTCGGCTGTTGATGCTGATCAATATTATATATACTTTATGGGGTCGGAGATGTTCTCCTCTGCCTGTTACATACTTTTGCACAAACTTATAATACTCTGTGTACCTACGGTACAGAGTATAGAAAGTCGTAGATTTACGCCTAACATTCCTCGTCTCCACAACTTCTGCTGAAGTAATTGAAGAGACCTATAAAGAGTGGAGGCAACGGAGTATATAGTATTTATGCCACTCTTCTCTCAATAAGAAATTATGGATCAGCGTTTTATCCTGGATACTTTTGAGTGATTGTGTCTATCGTATCATTGTTTTGATTCTTCTATGCGAGGAACACACAGAAGTCGCGGTTTCCCATCCGAAGATTGAGGAATCGTTGATTAAAGTGTCATTAGAAATCGAACTCAAATCTATATTTTGAACCCAACTTGTAAATATGGAAACTTGTAACTAAGGAAACAAACCATAGCTTGGTTGAACGGATGGACATCTTTTCGCCTTGGTCATTAAGGTAACTCTTCACAAAGGCGCCTGAACACGTTGATTTCTTTGGTTAGAACAAACTCTAGCATTTCCCAATAGATTCATTTATGTACAGGAATTTTGAAATCAAATGTTTTAGATATTTTTCCTTTCATGATCTGCCCGTGGCTTTGGCGGTGTTTCCCTTTGCAAAAATAATGCTCTGTGCACAGGAATTAAAACATTTGAAATGCCTGCACACACGCAGCTTCTTTTAATTGCACACACACACATTTAATTTTGAAAAGTCATGGCCATGGTCAGAGCAGCAGCCAGCTCCATCCTCCATCTGTGTATTTCAATTATAAAAGAAGTTGCTGGCGATAAACCTAATTGATTGAGTCCCCGGCTATGGTCAGGAGGTGCTGATAATATTTATGCCGTATACGAGACGGATTTAATTGCATTTTCCACAAGCAGCAGCAGCAGCGGCCACAGGCAAAGATTTCCACGCTTCCTACATAAACCATAAGCACAAAGAGGAGGCTCTGGCCCAGCGCGCTTGTTTATGCCTTCGTCCGCTTCTTCAAAGCAAAAGAAACTTATCTTAAGGCAACGGTAAACAGAGAAAAGTTTGTAACAAGTGCAACGTGGCACATTTTCGCCACTCACGATTTTCACCCCAGGAGGAGAGAGAGAGTGGGGAAAAAGCCACCAGGCAAGTTGTTGCTGTTTTTTTTGCCTCTCTCTCTCCCCTCTACTTTTAATGGAGGATTATCCAAAGCAAAGTTGAGGGTCTCAGCCAGAGTTGTCAACACAACACAGAGCAACTTAAGGAAAGAGCAGAAATCTGAACAGGCGGCGCCCAGTTCAGTGAACTCCACCAAGGAAAGCTGAAAAATGGTTCACTTTTTCAGGTAATGATGATGATGATGTTGCTCGCTGGCTCCCCCTCTGTGTGAAAGGAAACGAGGCCAGACAGCACAAGGAACAAAGAGGCCAAAACAGGAAACGATTCACAATAGACAAACACTAGGGACACTCCAGCGAAGTAAAAGAGAGATGAACACCACGGGCCGCCTTCTTCTTAATCCACAATCAATAGAAGAAACGAATGGAACAACAGAAAATCTACAAGATCTTCGTTTTAAAATTGATAGAGACGTGACTTGGTGCCTTGCTGGGGGGGAGGAGGAGGAGGAGGAGCAGAAGAAGTAGAAATTTCAGCACATGCACTCCACAGACCAGACTATTGGGAGCATCTCCATCGCCAGTGCCCATTTGTAACTCAATGGCGTGTAAAATAGCTGCCGGGCATCTGGACGCAACAGATCGCAGATTCTGCCTCTGTTCGGGGCTAGAGATGAGAAGATTGATAGCGATTGGACGTGGTAAATATTAAGTGAAATGAGTGTTTTATACTAATGTGGAATAAGTCAATAGATAGACTACCTAAAATCATGAAGAAATACAAACATTGCTCAGAGTAATCGTCCAATTTCAGCTTATGCAATTCTTTATATTTTTAAACTATGCTCTTACTCTATAATACTTGTTCCATTTTAACCTTTACGGCCTGGTTCTCTTTCTTCTTTTTATTTTTCCACCTGATCCTTCGTTCCTTTTTCCTTGCGTGATCGGTTTGTTATCTTCAGACTTGTTTCCTGTAATTTTTATTTTTCCATAATTCTTTTTCTCCCTTTTTGCCTTACCATTTTATGTTTGTCTTCTTGTTATATCTCATCTTGCTTTACCTCCCCTCTATCTCTAGATCTCTTCCTTTTATCTTTCTCCCTTGCTCTTAATCTCTATTCTTTTTGTACCTGTCTTGGTTCTCTTCTGTTTTCATCTCTTTTCTTTGTTCAACTCTCTTCTTGTTTTATCTTTCTTCTATTTCCTACCTTTTCTTTCTTCATCTGTTTTCTTTGTTAGTATTTATTTCTTCATTTTTCTCGTTTGCTCTTCGACTTACTTCTTTTGTCATATCTGCTCTTTTTTGTCTCTCTCTTCTTTCCTTGCTCTTCTTTTCCATCATCTTTTTTGTTCAGTTTTTATCTCCCTTCATACTTATTGTTTTTTTATCTCTTTTCTTTTTTCGTATTTTTTTTGTCTTTACTCTTTCTTTATCTCTATTCATTATTTATCATTACTTTCTTCGTTTCTCATCTTTCAATATCTCCTGTTTTTATCATCTCTTTTCCTTTTTCATCTCTCTTATGTTTTCATCTCCCTGTCATCTGTATTCTTTTTTATTTTGCTTCTTTCTTTCATCTCTGTTCTGTTTTCGTCCTAATTCTTTCTTTATTTTCTCGTCCGTTTTACATAAGTATTATTTCTTTATCATTATTCGTTTTGGTATCCTGTTTTATGTCCATTCTTTATCCAGCTTGTTTTCTTTTCTATAACTCCCTTTTTATCATTTTTTTATTTCATCATCTCTTATCTGTATTTATCTCGCTTCTGTATTCATCTCCTCTATTTTTTCTTCATAGATCTTTTTTCCTCAGCTCTTTTCTTTATTAGTACTCACGTCTTCTTCATCTGTTTTTATTTTGTATTTCTCTTCATCTTTCTTCTTTTTCATCTATGCTTTCTTCATCTTTTTTTTTCAATATTCATATCTATTCTTTCTTCATTTCTCTTTCTTTTTGATCTAACTTCTTTCTTCATTTCTGTTTTTTATCTCCTTTTATTCTCTCTCTTTATTTTCTTCCCTTTCTCTAATAGTTCCTCTGCCTTGTCATATCGCTTTAAGTACCACTCCCTTCTTTTTATCTTTGTTTCTTAATTTTTAACCTCTGGTTTCTTCACTTTTAATCACCATCTTTTCCCTTTATCTCTCTTGAATTCATCACATTCTCTTTCCCTTTTTCTCTAATTTCTTCTTCGGCTTTCCGATTTTCTGTTTTCTAGTATTTGCTTTATTCCTTATTAGTCATATTATTTTTTCCTACGGTAAGATGTATCTCAAAATATTTCAAAACTAGGGTTCCAATTCTCAGATCTCATTTCTAATCGGTTCGTTCCGCTTTGGTTCGGGTTCCGTTCAGGGATTCCGTTGATGATGCATGCAATTAACTTTTAAGGGGAAGAAGTTGCAGAAATTGCTATTGGTTCCTAGAATTTTATCTGCGATTTGATTGCTCATCTCTAACTGCTGCTGTGTTCTCCTTCCCCTAAACCAAGTGAACGGGCTATTGAGTTGATGGAGGGGCTGGCAATCGCTTTGCACGAGCCAGAAATCAGAAGCAGCAGCAGCTGCTGCTGTTCCTCCTCGATCTTTAGATATACAGATGTGATGATGATGTTGATTATGAAGCTGTTGCTGTAGCTGCCTCTGCTGCTGCCGTTGTTGCAGTGTGCTTAAACTTAATAAGTGCAAAAATAATCATCGCCCGCTTTATGCAAACTTGTAATGATTGTGCTTTTGGCCTATTGTTGTGGCTGTTGTTCTTGTTGCTGTTGCCAATGTCAATGAACTTTCCGTTGTGCAATGTGTGTAATTCAAAGCAAAATTATAATGTTGAAAAAAGAAAAAAAAAAACAAGTTGACGTTTCTCCCCCTTTTATTCCAGTAGACTCTTCTGCTGAGCGCGCGCGCGTAAAATAATTTTTTATGACACGAAGAATTTCTTGTTGTCGCCGCATTTTGCTGTTGTTGTAGTAATTAAATAAAGTTATGCTTGAGACTTGACTCTCCGGAGCTAGACATAAAATTGACACGCCAACTCTGGTCAAAGAAAGGTAGGGGGGACACGCAAATACGATGGAACATATCAAGTATAGTTTCCAAATGCAAAAATGTAAAGGGAGTAGGGATTCAATTAAGTGCTATGCACTTGTCATGTCATCCCCCCCCCAGCAATTGGATGATACACCACATGCATAATTCGATTAGACTTCATCAGGAGAAGTTTAAAGGGGTAAACTAGGTTTTAGAATGATGTTAATTAAGTGACGGCGAGCAATCGATGCCCTTATGCTTCCCTTAATTCAAGTTTCCATTATCAAAAATCTTTGATTTGATAATCGAAAGGGAAAAGGCTCAGTTTGTGACCATTAAAGTGTTGTTTTGGGATAGTTCTGAGCTTAATCGTTCCTTGAAATACAAATTCAGAAATTCACACCTATTTAGATCACACAGCAGACCGGATCCAGTTTAAACAAGAAAGAAAGTCGGTCAAGCCCGACTATAACATACTCTGTACCAAGAAAATTTGTCTTTTGATCATAACTCGAAAACCGTTCATCCGATCTTCTTCATTTCTTTGGCAGATAGATAAGTTATCCTGATAACTAAATATGTCCAGAAGGAACAAGCCATCTATCTTTAAAACTGTGGGAGATATGACGTTTTTTCTAAATTGCGGGGGCGGGAGGGGGCGTGGCCAAAATTGAAAATAAACTTGATCTGCCTGCAGAAATAAGAAGCATATGTCCCATACATGTCAAACCTCTATCTCTTACCATCTCTGAGATCTGTGCGTTCATACGGACAGACAGACGGACGGACGGACAGACGGACATGGCTATATCGACTCGGCTGTTGATGCTGATCAAGAATATATGTATATACTTTATGGGGTCGGAGATGCTTCCTTCTGGATGTTACATACTTTTGCACAAACTTATAATACTCTATGTACCTTCGGTACAGAGTATAAAAACAAATTGTTCAGCTCTAAACTAATTCCTCCTTCTTTCATTTTTTTTTCTCCAAGAGAAACTATCACAATTGAAATATCATCGAAATAGAAATAACAACAAATTGGTTGCACATTAGAAACGCATAAAACTTCATTAAGAGATCTGTGTACTCCAATTTCGTTTTCTTTTTAATCTAGACGGAGGCAAGGAGAAACAAACTCTCGAGTGCAGTTCTTTACAATTAACTTGGACGTCCATAACAGAGATATGAGGCCACAGATAGAACAAAGATGACGGACGGACCCCGGGTATGGCCCCCAACCTGGACATAGAAGAGCAAAAGCAACAGTTGCGCCGCTTGAGTGCATCCGTTGTTAGTCCGTTCCAGGGACGGCGTTTTATTATTTATCATTCTTGTTGTTGTTGTTGTTGTATGTAGTTGTTGCAGCAATGAAAGTTGAATTGCAATGATAGAGTTGAGTCAGCAGCATATAAAAAAAATAAGAGAGAGAGAAAAAAAAAACTAGAAGCCACAACATGGAAAACAATAAAAAATAAAAAAAAAGGAAACAACAATGGGTCCAAGTCTGATTGTTGGAGAGTTTTTCGCTCGTCATTGGCCCCCTTTTTACCCTTTTCGGAGAGAGGTTACCAAAGTGCGCTTTTATGGCTGGGGGCATGAAATTTGATTCTCGGTAGAGGAGCATACCAGTAAAGTTGCTGAGGGAATGCGATTTACTGGCAGGTAACTTAATTAAACTCTGATTGCAGTAGGGAGGGGGGGGCCACCATCAGTTAGGCAGGCAGGTAGGCATGCCAGGTGAAGCAGTCGCCAGGTGGTGTACTCATACAGTTAAATTTTTAACAAGAAATCTGGGTAGTATTCACTTTTGCTTCAATTTTGCTATCCGCATTTGTTTAACATTATTTTCTTCCTATAAATAGTTCAATATTTGAATGATATAGAGTCGCCCCTGCTTTTAGACCAAAATTAAACGATTCTATCTTTAATTCTCTATTCAAACCAGAGAGGTTTCACTCTGATTGAACTTGACTTTGAGTAATGATGGTAAATTTTAACGTTTTTTGGTCTACATAGGCTATAAATACTCTGTTGCAGGACGTATCTCTTGTTTCTAAAAATCGAAAAATATTGGAAAAAAATTGAAATTAAACAGAGAGTTAAAATAGAGCATAACTAGACAAATGAGAGTTGGTTTAAACAAAATCGTGCGGTTTAATAGTTCGAAAAACCTGAACTAATCTTTTATATTGCTTTTGAACAGAGGTGGGGCACACTCTATGCTATATCAAACACCTAGATTAATGGTTTTTCAAATTACCCCACCAAAACAATAACATTCCGAACAGATTCAAGGAAATTACTATAAAAATTTGTGTGGAAAATTTGTTTAAAACGATTTTTGGACTGCTTTTCCATCGAGTGTTGGTAAAAAAAAAAACATTAGGCGCCATATCAATTTCGAAGGGTTTGAGTTCGAAGGGTTGAAACTAGGGACAATCTTTGAACAGAAAGTGGGTTTTTTTTTTCAACTTTTCGTACTGCCATAACTTTCCAAAGAGATTTAAACAAATTTCGGCACATAATTCTTAGGAACAGGCTTTAAGGGTTCAGATTCGGCTGAATTAAGAACGATCCTATAACAGAAATGAACTTATGACAAATTTCTGAAACTTGGCTTAACTTCAAATATCCGAGAAATAACTTTTCGTGCAGATTCATGAAAAATGTGGTTTTTACACTTAAGGATGAGCTTAAAGAGTTGATAATTTTCTGAATTTCGGCTGATTCAAGAACGTAAATTGCGATTTTGTCAATTTTCTGAGTGCCTTGCATTGGAATGTTCGAAAAAAATATGTAATTTTTGGGAAGTAAAAGTTGGAAATGTTCTGCGAAAACGGAATCGGACCTTCAAGAGTGTGAACCAATAAACCAAACCGAACCCCCTTTGTACCATGTAATAAACCTTTGAACCGAACCAGTTCTTAATTCCGATCAGTTTGCAACGCTGAAATTACCTCAAGTTCTTTATTTTATTTTAGTAATTATATAAATTTGATATCCAGCCTATACTTTGGCAAAAGGGGAGGCTGAAGGTACTCAAATTGAGGCCGCATCAAGAATATAAATCGAATATCACTATAGATCAGGACTATTTGTTAAGGTTTGATCTACCCCATCCAAAAGTAGGTAAGTATCCCAATTTTCTTTTTTGATTTGCCCAAGCACTACGGCCGAATAGCCCAATATTGTGTCAAAAACTCTAAAAATTGCATTCAGTAATCGATGAAATTGTCACTGCTTAACCGATGCCCACTTTTTTGCCAATTCCGGCTGATTGAATCGGAAACGAAGACCGATCTCATAAATGCATTTACTCAGCTGAGGCATTGGAAGCTGAACTTTTAGCAATGTTGACTTAAGTTAATTTAAATTTGAATTTTCGAGATTTTAGCTGAGTGGCATCATTGACAAGCCCTTAAGCTCTCTTGAGGGGTGGCAAAATTGTTTAGCCATTAGACAGCAATAACATTTCATAATGCGGATGCTTCTAGGAAGGGCGTAAATTTGATTTTGGCAAACATTTTTCACTGTCAAACAATTGTTGGCCTGTTTGATGAATTTTTATTACTTCCTCAAACATCGCCAGTCAAGAGGGGAGCTGTTTGGCTGTTGTTGTTCGTATTGTCAGAGTTGTCATTGCATCCCCGTGGGAGCAGTGCAAAATTGGCAACCTCAACAACACATGTTACCCGGCTCCCTCCCCACAGAAGAGTAAAGCAACTGCAACAAAGAAACAAGAACAACAAAAAAAATTGTTTGTTGCCATTGATTTCTGGCAAACAGTGAGTGGCCAGGGAAGCATGAAGAAAGGAGAAGGGAGACAAAGTCTTGGGGTGATTTTGTCATACTACTGCCGCTTAAGTTGGTGCTTTTGTTTGGAAATAAGTAGCAGTGGCATTAAGATTGAGAGTAAAAACCAGATCAAACAATTCAAATTTAAAAAAAAAACAGTTAGAAAGAGGCAGACATTAAAATTAGTGTGCCCAGATGTGAACGCACTCCACTCTCACACCTACACAGGCACACATATACATAAACTTACCCAAATTCAACTGCAATGTTAAGCGATTTCTTTTGTATTTTTACCGTCTTTTTTAATTTATGTGCTTTGTAATAAATATTTACTTGGTTCAATTTTTGCACACACTTTAATTGTTTAAACAGTTGAAGGGGAAGGGAGCAGCAGGCGCCAGCGAGAAGGAGGCCGCCACTTTGATTTAAGTAAAGTATTTCACATGTTTTTCACAACTTTCGCACTTGATATGTCTTTTAATACACACAAACAATATTTAGGCGCATACATTATAAATAAATCAATTAATTAAAATTGTTTTCTAAGCACGCGAAAAAGGACTGAACTTGGAAGAAGCAACGCCACGAAAAAACCACTACAATCACAACCACATGTAGCGCAAAATAGGTATGTGTGAGAGCGAGACAACCATACATAAAGCAGATCATGTGAAATTGATCCAGTGTTGATCAACGCGCATGGACCAGCGCTTGAGAAGCTGGCCGAAAAGAGGTGAGCTAAAATAATTGTTATAAACTTCAACAATTGCTTATAAATATTATCCACATCTCAGTCTTGGCTAACCTCATCGACGCGGACCCCCCGCCGCCAGTGCATTTCCACCCAGTTGACAGTTGAAAGGATTATGAACCAGCCGCCGCCGCAGTCGTTTGTCTGGTCAACATTGGGGTGGCTACTGTGACTGTGATTTAGGGTGGATATTGCCATCTCCAACTCGCACTTCATGTAAATGGCCAAACATTAAGGCAACACTTGAGGTTCGACTCATCGAGCCATCCCCAAATGTTGCATACATATGCAAATGCAATGGAGAAGTAGTCACGTGCCAGGCCCGGTCCCGGTCCGAGCGACTCCTTTCTAATAAGCGGGCGTATAATTGGCAGACGAACTTGAGACTACCCCAACGGCTCCCTTGGCAACTGCAATTTCTGTGTGCACTACATAAAAATCGATAGCCACAACACCCAGCCGTCCACCCACCACCAGGTTGTCGATCCTTGGAATGCTATTTGTTTGTTTGTGTCTGGACCTTCCAGGCGAACGCCAAACGACGGAGAGTGAGAGAGAGAGTGCAGAGCACCGCATTGACAGTTGCATTTGATTAAAGCAGGTAAAGCTCGGCTCGCTGGGCTATGACGTTTATGACTCTTTTATGTATTCCCTTTTCTTTTAAGGTAACTAAACGTGTCGAAATTTCAACCTCAGCAATTAGAATTTCGGGCCATAAAACTGGAGAACTGTGGAAAACGCGTTAGGCCAGAACCAATGTGAGAGCTTGGGGAGTTCTAAAAGTGTGTTAGAAATGGATCTCTGTGTTTACAGAACAGGTGCGGATTCGGGTAAGTTTTTGCTTTAACTGCTTACCCTCTGGCTTTCCACTCCGCTCCGCTGTTAATGGCCAGCGATCAGTATGGAAACATTATTTTCTGGGTTGCATTTTCTTTCCCCTTGTTCAATGAACCATTTTGTTGTAGCACTAAGCCCCTACATGAGTACCAACAACAGCAACAACAGCAACAACAGCAACAACAATTAATATGCTACGATGCGCATCTAATAATGTGTCTACTATGACGACAATAATTTCCGCTCCTCTGTATTATGTAAGGCCCTGGCTTTGGAACAAAAGCTGGGCTTGGGCAGCTGAAAACTGCCAAGCGATTTATCTTTGTGATATATGCCTCTCCAGTTCTTCTGGGATATATACACATTGTATACATATTCTATGTGCTATAAATTAACACTCTACTGTTGGAGGCAGACCCTGTGGGCGGTTACTTGGTGGGTCAAACAAATGGAAAACAATTAACTATTGCATGTTGCATGATCAAGATCAGGGAGAGGCATTGGTCTACGGCTGACCAGGCGATTGTTAAGTGCGTCAGATTGTTAGTGGGTGATAACAACCTGGCAATGATAATACATATGTTGGTCAAATGAGCGATTGTTAAACTAAATTTGTATTTTGTTGGTGTTGATTTTCCAGAAAGGGAAGAAGAAGCGATTTAGAAGTGGTTTAGAATGGTTTAGAAGCGATTTAGGAGTGGTTTAGAATGGTTTAGAAGCGATTTAGAAGGATGGATGAATAATCCACCATTTGCTTTGGTAAATTTTGGTAATAATTTGGAAAATTTGTTGTATTTCCCGAAACTTTTGTCCAAAAAGTTTAAGTTTTGAACTGATTCCAATTTGTATACCCTTGCAGACGGTATTATAAAATTGTGAGGATGTTTGCAAAGCATAAAAGGAAGCAGCTCCGACCTGTTTTACAATTGTCATCTATCTAAAATG
>JAWNNO010000620.1:0-95605 GCA_035044985.1 Lordiphosa fenestrarum
ATGAAAGGCCTTTCGTCGACGGATGAGGGGGGAAAGGGGGTGCATTAAACAATAAAAAGTTAAGTTGTAAGATGTACCATGCTAAAAGTAAACTCCGGTTGCTTAAACGTTTCTTATATGGTTACTGCTCAGCTTCGCACAAAACACCAACTCGATTCCAATTAATAACTGAGATTTATGGCACGTCGCTTACTGCAGCAAACTCCCTTCGCCTTCATTTATACACACGACCATTTTCCAACTCCCCGTAAGCAACTCAGGAACCACTCCACATATACGACTATACAGGATCACTGGTCTCGGAAGCGGCTTAAAAGACCTGGTACCCCTTGCCGGGTGACTCCTATGAATGTCGAGGTCTACCGTCGTCTGGGCCAAGCTGCGCTCTTATGGCCGAAACCCAACACAGCACGTGATCAGCTTGGCCGCCACCAAAGGAACGGTGGTGATCACAATGCCGTCGCCACGTTTTTCCCGCGCGATTGAGAAGATTAATACAACTCTCAAGTGTGGACAAGGTACCCTTCGCTGTGGCCACTTGCACATCAGCTGTTGTGCCTCTTACATATATGTATGTAGGTGTTTGCATAAACAGGTGGGCCAGAACGAGACGGAGCTTGGGTAGGTCCAACTTGAAACAAACTGCGAGTCCAGACGTCAGCCTGTTCAGGCAACGGAAGAGGGACACAGTTCACACTCCGAATTGAATACGAAATTGCAGTGAATATTTTAGTTGAAACTTCAAACTAGATATAGCGTCGTGTTGTGTAATTCAATACAATCACGATGCTATTTTCTCTTTCACTTTTAAGCCAAGGATGGCTAAGTTCTGGTCAGATTAAATGTAGAAATTCAGATGCGTCTGATCTGCTCAGTGGCCAATGAGAAAGAGAGAACGAAGAACAACGGAAACAATCCAAAAGTGCCGCTTAGCGAGCTGCAGGTTTGCTAATAAAGTCCTATCGAAGGCTTAGCACTGCATTTGATGAAGGAACCAGTTCATATGCACTGGGTCGATTCATGTACAATAATAAATGCAACAGAAAAATCGATCAATTTAAATTTAAGAGGAATCGACCATTACATTGTCGACTGCTAAGATCGCAGTTTCTAAGTCGGGGGACTTTTATCGATGATTTCAATTGGGCTATTGAGCACTTAAAACAAATTGAGACAATCATATAGTATGTCGAATTAAAGGCACAGTATTATATTCACAAGCATTCAAATTAAGAAACCATTTAAAAGTGTTTCTATTTATGTCAGGGATGCAAACCGGCTCTGAAGCGAACCGAACCGCTTATTCCAGCTGGTGAACCGAACCGCAAACCGAACCGGCTTCCTTTAAGAATTGCTGAACCAAACCGAAAACCACAAATAAAATCGGTTTGGTTCGGTTCAGTTCTCTGACGAGTTTTAAGACGGGACTCGCTTTCCTCTAGCCAATGATACTTATTAACTTGGGAATTTGAATCGTTTCCCTAAGATCATTTTTCTACATTTCGTTTGACTCAACATTCTTACCGATGCCGGAACTTTTAAGGATGACTTGACGAAAATTTAAGAACAAGTAATCTTGCAAGTCTTCTGTAATTGCCCTCCGACCTCTTAATATACATACCATCAATCTACATTCTTTCATCTAGTGGACAATATTTGCAATTTTCTGTAATATTTCTTCACCTTAATTCAATCCTAACTAGGGGAGTTTATACACTTTTCTATTCTAATCTTTTCTAGTCGACATTCTCTGTTTTCTATGATCGTTCCTCAAGGAACATATAGACGAATCCTTTGAATCCGGACATAATATATTTGGGAAAATCTTCTAAGGATTTTAAAGATATTCAAATAGGAATTCAATTTGAAAGTGAGCAAAAGTCACATGACAAACCACTGAGCCGAACCGGAACCGTGATTCAGTCAGCTCAAAAAACCATGTAATGAACCGAACCAGCGGTTCAGAAACTGTCCGAACCACTGAACCGAACCAGTCTCTATATTCGAGTGGTTTGCATCCCAGATTTATGTAAAGTTCGATATGAGAGTTTATTTTCGCGCGTTCTGGAAACCAGCCTTCAAATTAATTAAAGCACTTTGAGTTGGCTAAAACCATTTCTTAACAGCGAATTTAAGTTCCGCCAATCGACTCTGGCTTGTGCGAGCTGGCAACAGTTGGTTATACTAAGCGTCCAAATATATTCCAGCACCGGGTCTTTCCATCTCAGTTTCGATCGTCCCCTCTCGGCTCTTTTCCGAAGTTCGACCGCCCTTCGTTTTGTACACTTCATAAATCCTACCAATTCCAATTGGCTCATTATACTCTGTACCGTAGGTACATTAGGGCGTACTTTTCTCCATATGATTTGAAAAGTTTTAAATTTTTTGAGGCGCAAAGCTCAAAAAATTCAGAATATTTTATAGAGAATTTCACGAAAGTCCAAAATCATATAATATATCTGAAAGGAATGGCGAAGATCGGATAAACGGTTGTCGAGTTATGATCAAAAGACTGTTCGCTGCTTTCAGCTGCTTCTGCAGCATTAAAATATATACTGAGCGTATAATTTCGTTGGTGCAGAGCGACTTTCTTTCTTGTTTTATATTCTCAATGCACGGAATAAGAGAAAAATGCTCTCATATCATACTATTTGAACTTGGGTCTAGATATTTTTGCTATTAATTTAGTTTTAAAGATGAGATGGGATTGCTATACTTATTTTTTAGGTCTAACCCAAGAACTTCAGACTTTTGAAAAAATATCTAAAAACTGGTTTGTCGATTGACTTTGTGCAAGCGCAGGTCGAATGCATTTACTTCTTCTACGCTTTATCATCAAAATTAGATTGAATCCTAAGATACTAATATTGCTTATTTAATAGTCCCTTTTTTTAAGTCCTTACCAGTGTTGCCAACGACTCTACACAAAAATAGGTCCCAAAAAAAAAAGTCAGAAAAAGGACCGATTTTTTTAAAAGGACAAAAAAACAGGACAAACATTGTTTTCGTATAAATATATCAGTGTTTTATTGAAAGTCTTTATTTTCATTTTATTCATAAAACTCTTCATTGAGAGTGGCATCAATTTCGTGAGCATTTAATGCATTCGTTGCGATAAAACTTAGGTAACTATCAGGAACTTGTTCATTTTGGCAACATGCACCGCTTCCAAGTAGTCCGAACCCAGAAAAAAGAAATGTAATTTAATTATACATATGTAAGTAATTGTTAAGTTGTAAAGACCAACCTCAGTCCAAAACGAAACTATGCTTGCTTGATTTTTCCATTAGAGAATTCTAAAGGGGTTATATTAACCAATAGCTTTCTCAATATCAATGCGGTTGTTTAAAAATAACTTCAATATTTTAAGTATTGGCTCTTTATTGACCCATTAAATATTTTCCACAGAAAATGCTTAACTTTTTTAAATTTCGAAGTTATTCGGCAAATCTGAAAATGCAATAATTAGATTTGCATTTTGAATATTATGGAACAGCAGTAATAAGTTTAAGACCAAAGATCCTTAAATCAGCTTCTTTTCACCAAGATTCCTGAAATGTTTGCTAGTCTTTCGGCATGTTGAACCTTTATAGCGCCATTTAAGATATTCGATTACACACAAATAATATGATATATTGATTGATAGATATATGCTTGTCGATGTCGGAAAGTCAATATCCCTAGTGGGGGATGGAATCGGTTTTAGCATCTCTACACAGACAAAAAAAAAACAAGCAATCCGGTATTAAATCAATCCCAAACGATGTCAGAAGTCGGTCAATCCCGGATTTTCTCATTGCAAGTGCGAATAGTAATTACCTGATCTCGGATATCTCGGATCCAGTACGACTTTTGGTTGCTTTAACTCGATATTTTTTATTAATTTAAATTTAAAACTAAGAAATGCGGTTACAGGTATAACAATAATAACTTTTTCGGGAACAGGAACATTTATTTAAATATAAAATTATAAACTCAATCTAACATATAATTTATTATTTGCCCTTTTCTCTTTATGTCTTGAATTAAGACTACGCTGCTGACAAGTACGAAAAAACTTGATTCAAGCAAAAATTCTAATATCAAGTTCGACTTTTTCAATCCCGAAATACTTGATTATACACTGCTTCGGAATATGTTCAGTATGTCTTAAACTATTTTAAAATCGTTTTGATTATACTTACAGTTTTTAATAGTTATACTTTCAAAATAATGGGGATACTCTTTCTAAAAAACCAATAACTTTTATTGTCAACCCAAATACATTCTAGAAAGGTAGCACTAATTACCAAATGTTCTTGGATTTTTCATAAGCAATATCTCTGTATTGAACCAAAGAATGCTTGAAACATCCAAGAGCCATGAATTAACCAAAGAACAAGTTGAATTGCTGTCAAATTTACCAGCACTCCATGACAAAAGTGCTAAAACCAGTTGGGAATTTGAAGAACAGACTCGCTGAGAAATAAATCGCATTTTCCGTTACGCATTAAAAGTCTATTTTGAACTCAATATCACATATTTTGTACACAGATAACAAAAATAAGAGCAATATTAATTTGATTTGGGCTGGCTAATTTGATAAATTGTTAAACATGATTAATTTCAAATCAATTCGAAACTATAACATTTCATTTGGACCACGAAGAAAGAAAGAGACAAACAGTGTAACATTTCAAGGCTTTCGGCAAAATAGTGAAATATTTAAGAAGGCTGTGAGGCGTATCCGATGGTGAGACGTCAATTCAATCGTATTAAGTGCTAAACGTCCCGAGTTCGGTCCCCAGACAAGGGAGTGAAGTAAACAAAAATTGTAAATTATATATATTTTTTTAGACTCTCTAAAACCCTTTAAAATACTTGCAGTAATGCAGTATATATATATATTTTCTATTCATTATGTCAAAGTCTTATTACCAGTGTTTAAAAACTTAGACAGGTTTTAATTTTATTGACTTCTTCTTAAACTGCTGCTATGAAAATCTCAGAAGTTAAAAGACATTCAAGACTTTAGGAGGGGTCAACTCCTTCTGGAGGTACCTTAACCAATTGTACGAATAACGCGATTTTTTGATATTACGTTCCCAATGACCCTGTCTGTGTTTGCTGAATTTTGTAGATTTTTATCTTAAGTCAACTATTAAGTTAAAATTGTTGTCGCTTTGTGTTGCTAGTACACAAGTACCAATAAAACGCGAACCTAGGGTACAGTTGAGAAACTGAGTATGAGGTGTTGCTTGCAGAAGTCCCTTCTATCAGAATTAAAGGTTCTCATCCCGGATTTTTTCCAAAAGTTTGATTTTGTCGAACTGTGTTATGAAATATCAATTTATTCTTAAAATATTAATTTTATATGTTCAAAAATAAGCGGTTCAAATTCTATCACGTTTGGTCTGAAACGCCGGCAGCCGTTTGCTCTCTCGTTGTGTGTAGGTAAATAGATCACATCACATGGGTAATCTCACTGATCTAATGGTACAGATTCTACGGCTGCTGGATTCACAGCTGACTTTCATTCCACAAAATCAGTAAATTACTCAAAATGTGGCGATTTCCAAAGTCCGACCCATACAAATGGCCAAAATGTAACCTTTCGCAAGCTAAGCATCCTTCAGCAAAGCAAAGGCTAAAGCCGCTTGCAAGTGGTAATTCATCGTCCATTGTTGGGCGATGTTTCGATACGAACTGTGGCCAGTTCTTTGTTTAGTGCATTTTGTGTGAGCATCAGCATGATTTGGCGCACTATTCCGAACTGGTTTGCTGCCTGCTAGTCATCAAAATAATACCAATTAACAGGCGCACATCTCTCGCAATCTCGACCCCAAAAATAAAATGGAACACACTTGACTCGATTCCACCGGCTGTTTGCAGCACTTAGATCATTAACGGCATCAGTCTTCACACACGGCAACACATTAGAACACTTTAAGTTGCAACTAATGAGACTCCAAAACATAATTGTTGGCATTTAGTTAGATGAGCGGCGCCAAGTTGACAGGCAGGTACACACACACACACACACTCGAGAAATGACACGGCCTGAAGAGGAAGCAAATAAACAACGACACAAGAGTCGGCAAATACGCCTTCATGTGGCATAGAGGGAAAAGTTGGACAACGAAAACAAATGCACCTAATGACACAATTTTCACACACACATCCCAGCGAAATGGAGCAGGCGCTCGTGAAACTGTTATACCGGCTAAGAGAGCAGCCAGCGGCTGATTCTCTTTGGCGCCAGGACGAGCTGCTTCGTGGCGCCAGCCGAGTGTGGGACGAGCGAGCGCAGCGAATTCGACGAATTCGAGAAATTCGACGAATTCAAAATATTCGGTTAATGCCTCCTTCGCCAGTTGCCAGTGGAAAACAAAGTGAAGCAGTTCTGGCCAACGTGTAGCCTCAGTCTGGTATGCCGGCAAGTGGCAAAAAGTGACGCGTTACCAAAAGCCGGCAATACTCTGTGTTGAAGTGAAGCGGAGGGCACATGAAAATACGTTGCCTACATTTTGGGGTATGTCTCACATAAAATTGTATTTGGCTTTGGCATTTGCCTCCGCCTTTCTCAGAGCTTCCAGTTTCAACATGTAACCTAGATTTTCAGCCAAACTGTCTGTGCTCATTCCGGCGCGCGCTTTTCTTGCAATTCATTTTCTTGAATTTTTCCCTTACATTATTCATGCTGTGGCCTCCCCCTTCCCCCGCCTGCGACGCCAAAAAAGAAAAACAGAACTGAAGCGCTGAAAAGTGCAATACCAGCCAGAATCCGACCAGGCAACTGTGATTTGTATGAATGCTGCCATTAAGCAGACGCCGGTGTAGAAAAGTTGCTGCTTGCCTTCGCTGCGTGCTACGGGGCGTATGCGTAACGTGAGACTTTCGCCTGCCAAATGGCACAGGCAGCTGCCCCCCCTGCTTATATGTGGGCCAAAACTTTTAATCTAGCCCGGGTGTAGTATACCAAAGTTTTACCACCCCCCCCCCACACACCCCCTAATGAATTCAATTGCCTCCGACTTTTATTTAAACACAAATGGTGGCAGATTTTTGAAATGACAAGAATTAAGATAACAAATTCGCAGAGCAAAATAACAAAAACAAAAAAAAGGTCCGGAAACTTTTGTACAGACAAGTAAAACAAAAGCCCATCAAAGCAAAAGTAGCAAATTCTAGACAACAACAATTGGAAATGCTTAAGCCAAAGTCGCGACGCTGTCAAGGAAGTGCGAGGCTCCCGTTTGGCTCGGGGGCTGAGGAAAAACTCTAATAAATTAAGCAATTTACATGAATTGTCCTTCCCTGTGCAGACAACTCATTTGTGTGTGGAGGCGTGCGCAGGGATTTGTCAGGGAGGTGAAAAGTTTGCCACTCGTTGACAATGCGACTCCGAGTCAGAGGCCCGGCACTCAGGTAAATCCCAGCAATTTGTTTAATTTCATTATTTTTCACTGTCGTTGAGGCTGAAGTGGCTGTTGTGCACTTTTATGGCATTGTATGCGCTTATCTGTTCACATTTGCGAGCATTTTTCCCGTCTTTAGTTGCGAACTTGAAGCACGGAAATTTATGTGCATATTTTGGCCAAACACAAATGTCAACTGAAGCGGCCTCGGGCACAGATGTGAAACTTTCCCTCTGCCCGCAGATAAGCAACAGTTGAGAGTTGTTGTTGTTCGCTTGTGTTTTTATTTTGCCAGCCGAAACTTTTCAGCTTAGAGCTAATTTTTGAACGCTGCTCTCAGTCAACATGTGGTGCCCAAAAAAAGGCTAATCAAACTATTGATTGTTTGACTGATTGTGGCAATGTTTTCCACCAGCGACAGGTAAAAGTTGCTCCAAGAACTTACAAGTTTCGCCTACTTCTCGGTTCCCAACTTTGGGGAAAGTTTTCGCTTTTCATTTGCCGGAGTTGCGGGAAATTGATTTCTGATGTGTAGAGCTCTCAGAACTTTCAAACCCTTTCAATGCGTCTGCCTCTGTCGGAGCGGCATGTGGCATGTGGCCTTAGCCTGGTCTTAGGTGTTATAGCCTCTTTGATGCTGGTTTCTTTTTGATCATTCTCCACATGGTTTTTATTGATTTGGCATAAACAAGTGTGGCGGAAATTGAATCAGCTTTTTTTTGAAAACACTGCAAGTACTTTGCATAAAAGGTGCAAAGCGCACGTATTGAGTTCGCACCGTGGTCGACACGGCTAGATACTGGAGCGAATTTACTCATAACTCTTGCAACAGAACTATCCCTACCCCAGAGGAATACATTTGCAATCATTGGGAAATGTACCGCTGAAGACACCATAAGTGTTTGATTTGGTTAGGTAAGTGCGGTTGCGGGGGGAAAATTCGTTCGAAGTGCTTGCTGACGCTCGTCCTATTTGTGCGGTTAAATGGAATATGAGGAGTTTCTTGAAACAGAAACTTTGTAGAGGCTGGAAGAACTCAGCCATTTCTGAGACTGTTTATACATCTTGCACTTCTCCTGTAGCTTCTGCCCTGCTAATCAAGCACAGATCTAATGCGCGCTTTCCGCTTTGAATCAGCTGGGTGAGACATCTAGTTCCATAGGACATTACTGATATGTCTCAAGCAATGAGACTGCACGATTCCATAGGCATATCGGGAATGAGGTTAACAGACGTACTGAAGTGCTGTGTTTAACACGCGTACAGACGCTTATCGAAAACTTATTGAATTATATTTAGGCAAGGACATTAATAGCGACTTGACTGTCACAGAAAATGCTTATCCCACTCAACAAACGGCCCAAGAACCGTGCGTTTTCAGTCTAAAGGAATCGCTGATGCTGAAGTAAGCAATGCTACCCACTCAGAGCTTTAAGAGCTTTCCAACCATCAATGCATAATTTTATAGAGTTTCGTTGCAATTGTTTTCACATTTCTCTGAAAGGCATAAATGAGTTGAAAGGGTGTTAAAAGAGTCAGTGCGTGTTGGTATTGGTAGGAGGGGTTTTCCGCGTGGGATGTAGGAGCTACGAGAATCTCCGAAATAGTCGAAATCGCCCTAAAGTCGAAGTCGATTCACCAAATACGGGGGTGTCCCAGAAATTTCTACAGATTCTTCATTTCAAATTAGTAGACATAGTTTACGTGAGCTCGTATCCAAAGTTTATGCAAAATGCTAGGCTGATAGATTAGATGACAATAGTTAAGAGATTTGAATCCGACTGTTCAAGGACAAGTAGATTTAGCGCGTACTTTTTCCCTTCCCTTCAATCTAGTAGCCAACATTAATCTTGTCACTTTCCATATAAAATCCTCCCAGTTTGGCTAAAAGTCCGAACGTCTATTCCAAAATCTCTAGAGATTTCCGTTACTTTAGAAATTTTTTTTTTAATTAAGAAATTTTCAAAGATTTCAAAAAAATATTACCCAGATTTTAGTAATGAAAGGAATGAGGAAGAATGAGGAAATGAAGTGGGGCCAGTAGAGGGAGCAGCGGAAGGGACTAGTGTTTTAGACATTGGAAAATCTGGCCTTACAGTTCTGTAAATTTCATGATACCTCATTTCAAATGTGTAACTTTGAAGGTAATTGCCGGATTGACTTGATATTTTCTGTGTATGTACTATAGTTTAGAGCGGCCCTTGAAACGACAAAAAGGAAAAAAGTACGACTCAGCTTTTCCAAAGCTAATTTTCGATGTACAATTAATAATTGTGAAAACCAAATAATGTTCTTTTAATTTTAAATGGAAGCGCCTTGGCTTCAAAGCTTTAAAAATAATTTTTCATATGACTCGTGAACCAAATACAACGAAAACTTTAGTTCATTTCAATTCTTATCAGTTTCTGAATTTAAAAAAGGCAACTACATCTTTTTTGAAACATCCTCTGCCATGTTGCGTGGCAAAACTTGAAAATAATCTTGGTCTGCTTGCAAATAAAAGGAGTTTATGTTGTTGATTTCTGTTTGCCTATAGGGACAAAAACACGGACAGACGGCTAAATCGACAAAGCTGCTAATGCTGTTCTAGAATATAGGACTCAGATGTCGCCGGTTTTAAAACGGCAAAACTTTGCGATTTCCCAATGTTGGAGCACCAACTTTTACGATTTGGTGATAAAATCGCAAAATTTTTGCGAAAGCGAAAATGGGAGCATGGCTGATAGATATAGTAGTTAATGTGGTCGGAGCTGCTTCCTTCTAAGCGTTACAAACGACTGGACATTTTGATTTTACCATCTGCAATCATAGTTTTCTTTTATTTAGTCTCAAATTCGAATTGAATTTACACTAAATCAACGCCGACTATTTAAAAATGAAAAAAATTGATGGAAATAGGCAACACTGCATATGAGTGATTCAAAAAAACTTTGGATCCTTAATTTTTTCTTTACTTGTTTTTTTTGTATGTCTATTATACACCAAAGCGCATTAGATAGGGTGCTAAGACCCTGACCTTAAAAAATGCATACTCAGGAGGTCCTCTCTAATGTACTTATATAGTGGACCAGACATAAAGCACACGGACATAAAGCTCATGTGAAAAGTTTAGATCACAACTTGGATATAACTCAGATGTTTTCTGGGCCTTATGTCCGTAAATAAGTCCGTATTGAAGATTTATTAATACATACAACAAATATTCTGAGGCGATCCGCAATGGTTCCATTAAAGCCGAGCCCGCCAGTTGGAATCTCCTGAAGATCCTAGTCTTCCTTGACATATTCATCAATGATTGACGTATCTCTTCTTCCAGAAACCACCATTTGTCATTTCTTAAGTGTGTAAAAAATTACTAGACACACTTACATAAAATATGTTAATATGACTAAGGGCCGTTTTCTCATCTTCTAATTAGCTGTTATGTGTCAGATAAATTTGGATTTTGGTGTGTTATTTGTAAGTTTATGTGACAGATAATTCTGTGGAGTATTAAAAATCACTCAATCTAAATTAAGTTGCCAATTCGAAGGTGACAGATATGGAAAAACGACAAAATATAGAGAGAAGTTAATTCCGGCTTCCTTCTATGCGCTACAAACATCTCGACAATTTCAATAAACCTTCTGCAAGGGTATAGATTGTTTCTGACTTGAGAATAGCTTTTAAATGAAAGTACCCAACCAAAAAACGGACGAGTCTGGTCGACTCGAGCCGTTTTGCGCTGGCGTTTGGAAAGAACGATGCGAATCAATCTTTGTGCGTTTAAAATTGAAGTAGATTCTGCCAGAAAGCAACGACTAATGGCATTTTCAAAAGTGGACAACCTAAATTTAATTAACGCCGCAAAAGTGAAGAGCGAGGTGTGGGACTGGGCGGATAAGAGACACTCTGATTCCTACGCTGTCAGTTCGGCTTGGCAAAAGCGGTAAGTTATGCCGCTACTTACAGAAATATGAGTTATAATTAAATATATTTACGGAATGTGATGGAGTGCAAGGATGCCGGGGTAGCGGTGAAGGACAGCAACAGCTACCACATCAAAAGGTCGTATGCAAAGCAAGTGACTGAATCTTTAACGAAATCTACTGGCGTTAATTGGGAGTTTGCAGACGCCACCTGGGGAACTTAGAGGACGCCATGAGAGCTGGGTGTCCCAAAAAAACTGCATTGCTGATAGTTAATCTAAGCAGCAGGGACTGAACTTTTGTGCCTCCATTGAATGAGGAAGAGCCAATGTCTCTTGAGTTAATATGAACTGCAGATTGTCAATGTCTTAGTGAAAAGAACAAATAATTAATCGACTTCTTTCTGATTTAAAATCATAACATTTGATTGGTTAGGTTTACGAATAGCTTATTCAAGTTCTGAAAGATCCAAAACAGTGCAAGGTTACTTCAAAACGTTTGTGGCTGTCGACATATCTGTTGTTGTTGTCAGACTCTGTTAAAAATCAGCGGAATCTTCGTGGATTTTTTGAATGCGACTTCGATTTGACATAGATTTTATGATTTGGATTTCGAGAACAGCTGCCAGTGGGACCAAACCGCTGATGGACCATTGGCACGAAATCAAACAAAGGCGCGAATGCAAAACAAGCGTAAACAAGTGTGAATTATTATTTTCTATGCTTCTTTATTAATAGCTTGTGGGCAGAATATGTGATATTCTCGCTCATTTATGATCAAATTAGACCACTAGTCTCGGATGCATTCTAAAATACTTATTCTCTTCCTGCAATCGATGCAATTGTCGCAGTTTTTAGTGGTAGTGCATTTTTAGGGTGGTGGGTACAAACGGGACCCTAGAAAGGGTTTGCCGCTCACGTTAGCCAGCGTCTTTGTAGGAGTATCGCTTTGTTACTAGGGGTTACCATCGGGCTGGTGTGAGGCGACTGGGAAGGCAGTAAGCTAGGACTCTGGTGGTAAACAATTTAGTCTATTTTTGGTCTCTGTTGCAACAAAGAGAGCGCTAAAGGGCCTTGGTACCAATAGATTGTGAGGTTTTCGTATGGTGACTTTTGTTTTTGCAGTTCTTTTGTCAATACTAACTAAATCTAAATCGGCATTAAAGCTGATTTTAATAAATCTCGTAGAGTGACCCTAAATTCCTCACTTACTCTGGGCACACAGAAACAGAAAACTATTTACTTTTTGTAGAGTAATTTTTCACCATTCATTTCAGTTCAGCGCCCAAAAGTGAATAAGGAAGTTGAATATCCACTTTCATTGCAAAAGTTCAGAAGACTTCAGGATTTTGATCTTGTTTTTACCGATTTTGAATTAACGAAAACTATCCTCAACCACACGCTGTAAGCGATTATCATGGAAAGAGTGTGTTTCTCAGAATTTTCAAAGATCCGTCTTAGGTCTTAACCTTTTGCCTCAGAGAGGGAAACACACACCCTCAAATACCTTCCACAACACAGACCTGGACTGTATCACAGTCACCGTTGCAGATGAACGGGCAGACAACCAGAACCTAACTCAAGATTCCGAATTCACGATACCAAACTCAAACAGCCTCGATGACAACTTCTCGGCCAGTTTTCTTTCTTGAATATGGGAGCTAACCAAGTGCTCGGCTGGTCGCTTGACTTTTAGTCACTGCCTGAACATTTCACATTTATTTCCGTCCACAGCACTGCAGCGCCAAGGCTAGCTTTCTCGTCTAACTGGGAGCATCCATCTGAGCATAGAGTCTAGAATTTGATGCAAGCCACCGCTGAGCCGTGCGATTCCAAATGTTTTGTTTTTATTGTTGGACAACTTCAAGTTTTCAGTTTCCAACCAAGCCGAAAGTTTTCTTGCCCCAAGTTACACTTTAACACTTGATCAACAAAAACTAAATGCGGTCAGTTGTTTACAGTCTGAACATCTGACAAATGTGTAAACACTCAATTCCTTTGCCAGAGGCCACCTGCAACATGCACAAAGTTGCTAAAACTTTCCATCTCCCTGCTTACTCGGCATGTTGCATAATTATTTTTGGGTGATGCTAAAACGAAAAGTGCTTGCCACTTGCTCAGGGAAAATGGTATTTTTTCGCTTGTTTAAGCCCTTGCATAACTCTTAAACTAAAAGCGAAAGCACACACACACATATGTATGCAAATTCACTCCGGGCCAAGAGCCAGGAGCTGGGATAATGTGTGCTGCCCTTTAGCAGCAAGCCAGACGTGTTTTAGACATTTAGCACATAACCGCACACACATAGTCACACTCACAGTCGCTCACCGGCTGGTTGCCTGGCTGGCGCGTCTCAATGTCAAACTTGCCCCAAGAATGTGCGCCAAAAATATTTCTGCGAAATAAGGCGCGAATGAAAAATTTATAAAATATTCAAATAAGCATTTTACATTTTATCACCCTTGCGGAGGCAACTGCTTGGCACATAAAAAATAGCTGTGGCTGTGGGAGAGCCAGCAAAAAAACACCAACACAAATATGTAAAATTTTAATAAAATTAAGCAAAATGCAAAAAGCATTTTGTGCGCGGCGACGGGGAGGGACAATCGCAAAAAGAACCACCCGAACTCTTATCAAAGTTGCACAAAAAAGAACTATTTAAGTTTTAAGCGTTCGGCGCTTTATAACCGCAAAATGTCGACACAAAGTTTCACACGCACCCCAAGAATAACAGCAACAGCGGCAACAACAACAGCCACCAGCCACACGGAGTTTCATTGCCCCATGTTAACCCAAAGTCATAAAGTCAAGGATAAAATTCAAAAGTGCCGAAGTTTTAATTTAAATTTGAGCACAAAAAAAGCACACCAAAGGGGAGTCTCTGTGACGCTCCCGGCCGCCAATAACTTAGCGCGGGGCTGGTGGGGGGGTTGCAGCAGAAATTGAGAGAGCAGCCAAAAGAATAACGAGGCCTTTGAGTACAACACTTTCTGCGGTTGGTAACCAAACCAGCCGCTTTCAAGCAGCTAGCCGCGCTATCTACATAACTCATACGCACTGTGGCCCAGACCGAAGAGTAGTCAGTCGACAGTAGCGCCACATGGTTTATTTGCGTAGGGAGCGTGCATCTGGAGTATAGCTAGCAACAGCACACTGAACGAAAATGGGCACAAATGGAATCATATCATCTGGGCTCAAACCAAAACTTCTGCCATAAACAATAGTTCTAACTTGGGCCAGCCAAAGCAGTCAAAATAAAATTTAATAATAACCGACTTAATAGCTTCAATCTAGAATACAGGAACTCGAACTCGCATCATTCTTTTTCGAGTGCAAAATTCGCAACACATGGCGGGAGAACGCACACACACACAAATGCACATGCATCCTAGCCCTAGCAAGCTGCATGTGTACATGGAAGATACGTGCAGCTTGCTCGTGGTGTGTTTTAAGCTTACGTAAATATGGCCACAGTTATTTTTTCTGTGTTACCTCTTGCCTTGCTCTCAGCTTGGTGGCTTATCGACATCCACTCGTGGCAGGTAACTCTTTTGCTTTTAGCTAGATAGCCGGGTCTGGCAGGGGTGCTGCATGATTCAGGCATTATCTATGCATGAATGTTTTTAATTTACTCCTCCTCCGCCACTCACCAAGGCGGGATTAGCTGCTGCTTCTAAAAGTTATTTAGTCCGCTTTCGTAAAATAAAGCCTTTTCAACTAGTTTAAGATTCCATAAAAATTGCAAGCGACTCCGTCAGCTCAATTGACTGAACGAGCAAAGTTATGTTCTCGCAAATGCTGGGATATGAGCTGGTTCAAGAGAAAGCCTTCGCCATTCAATTTGTCGGTCTTCAGCAATGATTACATGCCTGCATTTACATTAAAATAAGCAAAAGTAAACAGTGCAGTATCTAAATAATCGCCATAAAGCGCCTGCTGTCTGATGTTTTAACATACTCACTTTATTGATTTGCTTAAGAGGCTGTATAGTAGGGAAAAAGGCAGGTTGTGAGCAGGTCAGCAGTTAAGCAAAATAAACGGAATTAAAGTTAACTGGCCACTTAACTTAACAATGTTGAATTGGCTATTGACTAATACTTCAATTTGAATAGACAAATCAATGATGGACTTCATTTAGAATATATTTTTGGGAAATAATCGGCAGATTTTGGCCTTTTCAGAATTGGGCTGTCTTCGAACTGTTCGACACATGAGACATGACGACAAATAACCTTTTTAAAAGTGACAAATAAGTTAAGAAGACAAGATAAGATTGCAATGAGTTCAATGAGCCAAGTTCGAGCACTAGATCCAACAACGGTGAATAATGAAATTAAAATCAATTGGGAAAGCTTTGATAAAAGTAGTGCGATTTAAGTTTGCCTCGATTCGGTAAGATATTTTTAAACTTTTCGAGTAAAGTTTATACACAAATACAAATTCATGAATTTTGCCCCTCAAGGTATGCTATATTTATGATTATTTATAACTATGGGGCAAATATAAAAAATAGACTCCTTAATTATTAATATTTATAAATATAGTATAACGCCAGGGGCAGAATTCATGAATTTTTGTTTGTGTATAAACGGGGTCCAAGTTGAATATCTTCTATATTAAGTTATCGAGCTCAGACTTTGCAGTGTAATGTTTGTGGCCAATTTCTACAATCTGACTAATTTTCATAAAGATCGGATATTAAATGGCAGAGTTAAATAAACGTTGCATACTTATCTGAGCGGCAACTGGTTATTAAACACTAATTGCCCTGAGTAACGGGGATTTCGAAGTTGGGCAGGGCCGACTTTAGCTTACGCTCTCGATTATTTAGTTATTTTAGTTTTTTAGTTTGTTCGTTTGTTTTTTTTTTTTGTGTTATTTTTTTTACAATGAGTTTAGATCTTAACAATTGTCTTCTTTCCTCCTCCGATTGTGCCAAGCAGGAGCAAGTGATAGATTATATATGAGGTCAAATATTGTTATTAGAAATTCCACAACAAAAGAAAAACAAGAAAGAAAGTCGGTCAAGCCCGACTATAACATACTCTGTACCAAGAAATTTTGTCTTTTGATCATAACTCGAAAACCGTTCATCCGATCTTCTTCATTCCTTTGGCGGATCGATAAGCTATTCTAATAACTAAATATGTCCAGAAGGAACAAGCTATCTATCTTCAAAACTGTGGGAGATATGACGTTTTTTCTAAATTGCGGGGGCGGGAGGGGGCGTGGCCAAAATTGAAAATAAACTTGATCTGCCTGCAGACATAAGAAGCATATGTCCCATACACGTCAAACCTCTATCTCTTACCATCTCTGAGATCTGTGCGTTCATACGGACAGACGGACATGGCTATATCGACTCGGCTGTTGATGCTGATCAAGAATATATATACTTTATGGGGTCGGAGATGCTTCCTTCTGGATGTTACATACTTTTGCACAAACTTATAATACTCTATGTACCTACGGTACAGAGTATAATAAAACAATATCAATATATCATTGTGACTCGAACTCATCCTCCACGTTCTAAAGCGAAATTCTCTCACATGCGCCAAGGGGGTTGTCGATAAAGCTTTAACTGACTTTACGGCATTACGAAAGTTAAGGAAAAGTGACCTTATAATTGGGAGACTATTTTCCTCAAAAATTAATGCCTGTTCAAATGTCTGGGCACTAATTATATCATCATATGTCGAACAGTGAGAAGGCAGCCGTATTATGGTCCGTCTGGTTGCTGTAACTGCTATACTGGGTGTATAATTTGCCTATACGTCCAAGAAAACAGGGCTGGAACTTTTGCTTCCTAGTTAGCTTTATGGTTAAAGAGACAAAAGAGAGTAGACAGAGTTGTTTGAAAAGACAAAGAAATCAATCCATTCGGAACCTCTTATTTGATCACACAAGCTTTCAAGACGGAGGTAAAACAGTATGTTAAAAGTTTATTTCTATTAGCGCCCTAACCTAGAAAAGGTCGACTGAAAACCTCTGAAATTTCCTAAAATTTATAGAAATATTACCATAAAATAGCGCCAAGGCCTTGCATCAGGACGCTGGATGGAAGAATGTATCTCATCGAAGACGAGTATCGATCTCACTAGTGTTTTTCAGACAAATGACAGTAAAGCATTGATTCAGGCGTCAAATTACAGTATATATTTTAGTTAAGCAATCAGAAATCAAGAAGCCAATCAATTAGAATTTTGTAAAGCGAAAAAAACCGAACTATTCTCATTTAAAACATTTATTAAGATAAATTATACGAGCACCAAAGGTATGGAAACTTAAGTCGATCTGATGCTAACTTTTCTCTATTCTTTCAAAATGAATTAAACAAATGTTACATACATCGTTGAACTAATATACGAAATATACAGAACCAAAAAATACTGATTTTTGGCACTGTCTTATAGATAGAAGGTTCGTACCTTCTGGGAATGAATACACGGAAAAAAAATGGGGAAATAAAATCAAGCTAAAATAATAGAGGAAAGTTAACTTTGGCTCGGCCGAAGTTTGTATACCCTTGCAGCACGTTTTTAACTAATTTGAAGGACATGTCCACTGAAAACAAACAAGTTGTTCCCAATAAGACTACTTTTCTGCCTCTACTTTTGTATGACTGCTATACCATATAGATGTCCGATTTCGACCCAATTTGGCAGAATTATGCAGAAGCATTAAAAACAAGTAAATTCGGAGTTTGGAGACGTTTGCATTAAAAACAAAAAAGGTTTTTCTCACTAGAACTAGTTTTTCGACTATATGTTATAGTCATCCGATCCGGCCGGTTCCGACAAATGTGCAGCGTATTTGGACCAGAAGACTTCGTGCAAAGTTTGGTGGCGATAGCTTTAAAACTGACGGAGGAGATAGCAGAGAGAAACAGACGGAGAGACGGACATGGCTATATCGACTCAGCTCGTCATGCTGATCAAGAATATATATACTTTATGTGGTCGGAAATGCTTCCTTCTATCCGTTACAAAAACCAGCACAATTTCAATATACCCTCTGCAAGGGTATAAGAATGGGGAAATAAAATCAAGCTCAAAAAAAATTGATTTTATCTCGACCTTCGGATCAAAATTTTATGCAAAAGTCGTACTAGATCCGAGATATCCGAGTTCAAGTCAATCCTTTTCGTACTTGGAATGAGAAAATCCGGGATTCAATGACTTTTGACAACGTTTGGGATTGATTTATTTCCGGATCTCTCGCATTCCTTTTTTCTGTGTAATAATCAGTATTATAAAGAAATAGTAAAGATCGATCGATTAAACGATAGTCGAGTAATAGGGAAAACATACATTTATTTCGGGCAGCATAGCACCTTAACACTTTTAATAAATACAAACTCTGGGAGGAACAGAGTATGCTATAGTCGGGCTTGACCGACCGAGCTCCGTCTATTGGTCAACTTGGAATCTCAGAACTCAAAGTCCGAGCCACGAATAATGGAAAATAAATGATTGATTCAAATGAAACTTTGCTTATGGTGAAGAGTCAGGTTTTTTGCCATCCAATGCGCCCCTACAACATTTCCCTTATCCCAATTTTGGATGGTATGATGCACATAAAACTATCTGCTTGAAGTTACATGGCCATGTAGTCGACTTTTTATGGCTGCCTCGATCTTAAGCCGGCCACTAAAACTAGTTTTTATGCCGTCCTACACCTACATGACGCTGACGTAAGGCTCATTCATCCAGCCCAAGACGATGTCCAAGCTAGTTTAGCTCTTTACAAATTGTTTCACAAAAGAATAATGCGCTTATGCTATAAATTTTTTATGTTATGAGCTAACTTTTTCTGTTTTTCCCCTTGCATAATTTGTAACGCCACATAAAACAGACGAGAAATGAGAAACATACTACGTCTAAACCACTAACAAATAAACGCAACTAACTAACCGTAAGCCGAATTCCAGCTCCAATGAATGGATTGTTAACTGACACATCAAAAAGTGTCAATAAAAAATCATAAAAGTATGATTCCAGTCGTGCATGGTGGGGCGGGGCGCATGGGGACGGCGATAGATAGAGGGCCCTTGTTTGTTTCATTGCCGAGAACGGCGACGACAACACGAACATTATTGTCATATGCATGGAAATCGTGTATATATACGTACACATATCGTATATGGTTGCTTGTTTGTTACACATATCCAATAAATTTACATTTTTATCGAAAAAGTTTCCCCCTCTTGTTGTTGATGTTGCTGCTGCTGCTGCCGCACCAAAGCGGAAATATCAAAAATAAATCTCTGGCTTGTTTCCGTTGTTAGAATGCGAATAACAGAGTCTAACGCTTGTAATTGGCACACACGCACACGCACACACACATGCTCACGCATTTTGAAACAAAAACATCAATTTGCGACTTTTAATGGCATCATCATCGACTCAATCAGTAGTAAAACTTTCATTTGCCACAATCGCTGTTTCAGAGGGATCTCATGCCGCTGTCTGCCACAGAGCGAGCCCGGGCTGGGGGGGCGAGTTCCATGTAAATACAATTTTAATGATATCTATTTGCAGTATCGGCCAACTGTAATTGTTGCCTCATAATTTATCATCCGTTTGCCATAATGCACTGTCCAGACATTACTCTTGGCCGCGTTGTGGACACTGAGAGACAAGGTTTTGCGATATTGTCTGTGCAAACCCATTTCGTTTCCCAACCTGCAATTTTCGATCTACATCAAACTACGCATACAAATATCGAATCCTAAGTTGAATATCGTAGTTCAAACTAGTTCTTTCTCCGTTTAACTTAAATGTATGTATGATTACCATTATCTATCGCTGTTAAACTTCATTTGAGTACAGCCTTTTCTCTCTGTGCACTCTTCCTCACACACATATGGCAAATTAAATGATTTGTGACTTCAGCAACTTCTGGCGTCTGCTGGCTTTCTTCACTATTGGATATTTTACGACTCTCCCGTGTATACCGCGCCAGCGTGGCACGCAGGCAGCAGGCAGCAGGCGGCGGGCAGGCCTACCCAATATGCTAGCTGCCCCACAAAGTAGGCAAGCATATTTCTGCCTAGCGACAGCTTTGACTATCCCAGACCTTCTTTGTGTGGCTGTCGATGGCTTGTATTCAGCTGTCGTTGTTTAATGTATGCACTGCATGTTGTCGTTGCTTTGTTTTTGCTGCCGCGCTCTACAGCATTCACCTTGTTGACGCACGCTGTGTGTCAACCCAATGCCCCTGCATTACTCGTACAACGTGACTCGTGACTCAGGCTCTCTGTCCTCAGTCAGCCAGCCATTCATAGCGTCTGTCATTCAGCCATTCAGGCATTCATTGCTGCCAGCTGAAACACGCCCGCTCAGCACACTTCACAGCAAGGAACAGCAGCGTGTCATGCAAACTAGCGTGAGGGGGATAGCAGATCAGGCGTGGAGGTGGAAGTGGGAGTGCCAGTGAATGCCTTCCCTTTGTCTATTGTGTGGGCGTGGATGGCATGAGTGAGCTACACGATACGGATAGCTAACAGTTTGGCAGAAGGATCTATTGACAAATGATGGGTGAAGATACTGAGGGTCAGCGTTTGAGATAAGCACACCGAAAGAGAAGAATAGAATTTTAATTGATTTGAGTTTAATGTTGTTTGCCACAGATCCAAAACAGACTTCAAGTGCAAGTGTATAAAGTTGTCTGGGACATTTCCTTAAATATGAACTTTTAGCCAGTTAGCATTAAGACTGCTCTACGTATCTTTCTCTTTCTCCCCCTCCCACTTTGAGTGTCTCTTTCTAATCTTCAGAATCTTTTGCTAATAACTCAGCTTTCTCTTAGCCGAACATTAACAATTGAAATTGTTTAATGATGCCGTTGGATTGATTGGATCGAGGACGAAATAAGAAAATTGTTGGCCAGCTTTGCACTTGAAGTTGAGGCTTTGGCTTCAAAGGTTCCGTTCACAGTATATCTTTATCTTTTTTAGATCCCTAATAATTTGGTATGGTCTATTTAGTTTGGTATTTTGTGAATTATTACTATTTTAATTTCATTTCGAAACTTTCGAAATGTGAAGACGGAAACAGACAAATAGAGTTACATTTCGAACGAAGCAACGTAAAGAAATATTCAAGTAGGCTCTGCGGCGTGAGAATGTCATTCCATTCGTTTTAAGTGCAAGAGGTCCTGGGTTTGATCACCAGTTAAGTAGGTGCAGTAAATACGAACTATTAATACGTTGTTTGCTGATTCTCAAAAACGAATTATTAGGGGGGTGACACAGAAATCTCTAGAGAATTTCGTATGAACGATTGAATTTTGAACTATACTACGAGAACTTTAGATGAAAAGTGATTGAAACGTTGCAGGCTATTGGATTATAGAGAAGGAAAGCCGTACGCATCAAATCTACTTGGCATTGAAAAGTCGGTTGCAAATCTCTCAACTTTTGATATCTAATCTAGTAGCCTACCACTTTGACCACATTTTGCATTTAAAGGCAAGCATTTTAACTCGAAATGAAAGCGTTTATACGTAAATCTCTAGAGATTTCTGGGTTACCCCTGGTAATATAATACTTAGTCTAAAAAATCAGACTGAAGTGGCAGGTTTTATAGAATGAATAGCTGACTCGGCAAACGTTGTTCTGCCATATAATTTGTTTCTTGTTTATAATTTGGTGAATATTTCGCTTGATAAATAAAGTACTGAATGTGTTAGATATAATGTTACATATAATTTGTTAGTCCATCTTTAGCCAACACCAACAAGTTCGATGGTTTGCCCACGCGAGAACACGCCACGTATAACTATGCGTGTGTTTTTCATTGCGAATGCCAATCTAATAGGAAATTGGATTCGTTTGAATTTAATTGGTTACGTCTGTGAAAATCATTGGAATTTGTGCCAGCGAAATATTTTCGATGTTTTTCATCTTTCATCTTTTAATGATCAACCGCGTGCCATTGCCCAGCCGGGGTGGGCGGAGATCCAACTTTCAGTCGCAGAAGGTGTCTGGCAAGTCCAGTAAGAACTCAGTTGCATAATTTACCGCTTCGTTGGCATTGCAAACTACACCGATCGACTTATATGATACCAAGTCGGCTGGCATTGCTGAATTTTGAAGAGTATTTCGTCGTCGTCATAATTGCTGTCCAAATGCCTCTTTTCTGCCAGCCACGCATGATTTATGTAATGCTTGTTTACATCGGGAAATATGCTGTCAATGAGTGCATTTTGCGAATCAATGATTGTGCAGAAATTGGTGGGCAATATTATGCATCCAGTATTTTAATGAACAGGAACTTTCCCTTCGCTGATATTAACTTACCAAATTTTTACAATAATTAAGCACTGAGTTGATTTAGTTTGACAAACCGAGGACTGAAACACCGGAAAACCAATATAAATGGCAAAATGTGAATGCAATATTATTCCAACACTCTCTGTAAATCAACTTAGCACAAATAAAATATTCTGGTTTGGGTGATATTTCCATATACGGCCATGTTCCGAATTCCGAGTCGGTAGGATAGGTTGAGATGGCTAGAGAAAGGGATTTGTTAAAAATAGAGAGAACCCTCTTTCTCAGATACTTCCAGGAGGTTCAGTAGCAGAGGTTGACCAAGTGTTTTGAATTTCCTTGTACTAAGAGCTGTGGCACAGTGACTGTGACAAAGTAGATGCAGTCATGTCTCCGCTTACTCACAATTTTTGCGGAAGTCATTCCGAGCAACACCCAAGCGTGTTGCACGCCTTCCGATGAGGCAGTGCCATAGCTCGTTTCACATACTTTTCGAAAATTCGAACTATCATACATATGTGTCTGTTCCAAATTAATACTTTTGCCTATCAAATGAATGTTCTAAGGATCAAATTAGCAACCAACAAATAAATTTGATACTCTCTAGAACTGTATTGATACCAAAACAACGATACTGCGCTTAGTGTCAACTTGAGACAACGGATATCAAATGTGTAGCTGCATTGCTTCTTGCATTGGAGTTGATCTGTTTTTAACGAATCCAACGAACCATTTCTATTTGCAAGAATGTGAGCCATCTCTTTTTCGTCGATGCCCCGGGAATCCAGTAGATTTGCACCTTTCTGGAGATGTTGGGGGAATCTAGTGCTTGATGGAGTGTATCTGCATTGTCTTGATTGCCGCTTGGCTGCCTACGTAGACGTTTATTTGGTTATTTAAAGAGTGTAGTTTCATTACGAAGACTTCCGCCTGGAATATGTAGCAGTGGTTTGGCAGTTTGTAAGGGAGCAGGGACAGTATACGTCAGCTTCTTTGATCTTTCTTATAGCTCGACTCGTGCTCATCTGATAGTTCCCAAACTTGGCGGATCGATGAAAGTGTTAAGATGCCAACGAAATTGTGTGAGCTATGTGGAGGTTCTCAAATTTGGAATTCAAAAATTGGCCTACCTTGTCCCTATCGACAAGTTTCCCTGCTTGTAACAACCACAAGGAAGCATCACCGACACCATAAAGTATATATATGCTTGATCAGCATGACGAGCTGAGTCGATGTCGATCGTGTTTATCGATCTGCTAAAGGAATGGCTAAAATCAGATGAACAATGATTGAGTTATAGGGCACACAAACATGTATGGTGGGCAGCACCGACTGAAACAGCGATGGGCAGCACTTTACACACCTTAACACTGCGTAAATACAAACTGTGGCAGGTACAGAGTACGCTGTAGTCGGGCCTGACCGACCTTCTCACTTGTTCAAACTAAAACTGCATCACACTGGGCCAGTTAACAATGACAATGACCAACAGACTCCCACCATTTGCTTAATTAATTAATCAACAGCAGACAAACACATGGCATAAATAAGCAAACTTTCTGACACGACGGCAAATGAAATTTATTTATTATTTATGCGGACAGCGAATGCCGCTGCCGGGCAGTAAATATATTAACCAATTGAAGCCATTTTCAATTCGACAAATCCTTCTTTTAAACAAAAAACTGGATAATAAAAGCCAGATTAATGCACACAATCAACGGCAATCTCAAAGGATGGCCATGGCCAAGGCGGATGTGCCGCCTTGTTCTCGGCCGGCACTGACAACGTTATTATGTCGAAATTATGCGCCACAAAGCGGAGAAAGGACAACGGGTCGGCGCACGCACACATCCCCATTCGGGGGCTTTCATGCTCAGGCGGGACAGTGACTCGGGCTCCGGGCAGGCGGCAGGGCTAAAACATATTTTTAAATCAAAGCCCAGGGAAGGCTAACCGCTATTAGGTCATATATTGAGTGGGACAGGCGTCGGGGGTAAATCCAAAAAGGTTACAAATAGCCATCATAAAAACTTTATTTGTGCAAAGGATTGAAAACACGAGTCAAGGGACGCGGCGCACAGACGGGGCGAGCACGCCCCGTGCATGCCAAGTCGCCGTCTCAATATCCGATGGCCAAATGTAATTCTATGGCCAATGCGTGGGGACAAGCGTGTTTATTGTTGTTTATGTGCCGGCCCACAATTTGCAACCGCCCGATCCCAAAACTCTTTTCATTCCCGTTTCGATTGCCTTTGTTTGTTGCCATGGCTGTTGTCGTTGTGTTGTTAAAAAACATTTATGCGCCATTATCAAGCGGCCAGGCGACTGCGACACCCCTCGCACATGTTGCTAGGACCATTGTTATGGCATTTGATTATTGCCGGGATTAAGCCATAATTGCGTATCGCATTTCGTTATTTGTTTTCATTCCACGTTCACCGAAATGCACTTGGCCCTGATGGAACACAGCGGCGAATCGAGGATACGGGCACAAGTATCATTAGCGGCACATCTATTGGCATGTTTACTGCAATCTGTTCTGATGAGTCTGTAAGCCCCCGGCTCTATTCATTTGCTGACTTAAGTTGTGTGCGAGAGCTGCTCTGAATACGACGAGTGTGGCCACATAACCAAAATCGAATCAGGAAACCACACAAGCAAACATCAGTCCACCAGCTGGAAGCGTTTTCAAAAATTTCGAGCATATTTGGTAACGGGTCATTAAATGCGGAAATTGAGTCAACAAAAGCCAAGCGAAAGCCGTGCAGGAAGCAAACACACACACACACACAGGCAGACACACAAATCGGAAGTGGTTGCTTTCAAGCTACATAAAAGATGCTACGATTTTGGCTTTGGTTATGTAACCTTCCTGAATGGGATCCAAACCAAGAGCACAACTCTTGTAAACCTTACGAATAATTTGCTGGCCTAGAATTCAGTTCGATTGGCTGGCAATAACACAGAAATGCTGCCATGCATGGCTGCTAACCTTCTGTGTGGGTGTGTGCGTGTGTGTGTGTGTGAAAGTCAAAGGTTATGGGCAATGGGATCACAGCCTGGACCAGATATGGCTGTCGGTCAAGCGTGAAAGCGGTCAAAGCATATAACGCTTTATTATATTTATATTTAAATTGTTGATTTTGTGCAAATTTGGTTGCTGATATTTGTGGTTGGCATTGGCATTCGTCTACATCGTCCTCATGGCGCTTAAATTATGCTACCTTTCTGATAGTTTAGCTAGACCCTCTCTGGCTTTTTGTCAAGAACTTCACTGCCAGTATAATCTGGTATTGTACGTAAGACATAAGAATACTTGGACCTGAAGTTCATCTGCTTTTATAGTCCAGAGTAGTGAAAGTGATTCTTTTGGGTATTTAGTAGTCATAAGTTGATTCATTTATGACGAACTCTGGCCTGGACTCTGGAACTCGTGCACTCGCAGGCCGACACCAGAGTTACCGAGATTTATGAGATCTTTAAGTCGTGGTTGCTGCAAATAAAGTCCCTAAGCAACAATCCGGTGTTTCAATGTGCTCCTTTCTGGGTTTTATTTCAAGATATTCTCAGATTTTATATCAATTCTAGGTGTGATGGGTTACACAAGGTAGGTCGGGGCTTCGGAAGTTGGCTCCAATAATGGGTGAACTTCCGTTTCCAGTCTCGCGTTCCGATTACTCTGTTCCGCGGAAGAAAATAAGTTAGGTGTCGGGCTCCCGCTGGGACTTTCCACTCTAGATAGGAGTGGCTCTCAGAAACACACAAGAATTAGGTGGATGCACGACTGCTACGTAGAGTACTACAGCTCTGGGGAGGATGGGCTATCCCAGGAATAGAGTCTACTTCCGGCAATACAACTCCGGAAAGAAATGTAACTCTGGGGAGAATACGCTCTCTTATTTTACTTAAGAACCTACACGCTGAGAAAAAATAGAGAACTTTATACTTGGATCAAGAATTTTTAATGTCAGAAGTTCGATAAGAATGAGAGTTATTGATCTCAGTGCGCCATTCTTGATCCAAGTATGCATTTTTATCCTGTTTTTCATGATCCAAGAGCTTCAATACTTGAACCTAGTACGAAACATCCTCAAATCAAGTAGTATAATTTTGAATCAAGTGCTAAACGTACTCAATTTACGATTTCTAATTCTTAACTCAAGAATAAAGCATTTTATTCTTATTTTTTTTGGAAGCACGACGGCAGCTCAGAGACTTGTACGATCAGAAAAAGAAGGCTACCGGCGTTCTAGACCAAACGGGATAGAATTTAAGCCGTTTTGTATGGGTATACTTAAATTGAATTGAGATGAACAGTTCAAGAAAACCAAGTTCTTAGTTCAAGTACACAATTTGTTAAATTGTGTACAAAGTGTGCAACAGATAATGCGTATTATTTTTAAGCGAGTGTGATCTCGAAATTCCCAACTTGTTTTAACACTTTTGTTATGGAGTGATGGTAAGTTTCTAAACTACAGTAGCTCTAATTCTCTTTGCTTATAGCCCTTGGATATTCCCATAGTACAACAAGAGAGGTAAGGTGGCATCAGTGTGAGTTCCCTGCAAAGTACCTTCACGTTTAGTGCTTTTGGCAAGAGTACGCATCCCACTGATGCCGCCCCAGCTGTATTGTTGCATCATGGATATTCCCTTGGTTCAATATATACAGGCCGGCTAAGAACAAAGTAGGAATAGCTTTCGAGTATATGGGCTAAAACCATGAATATATTGTACATATTTGACAAACTCTTATTTACTTTCTAGATAGATATTGGGCTGTCACTTGAAACAAGTACAAATTTCTTGGTTTTCTTTTGCTGAGTGTGGCTCCGGGGAGGGATGGGCTATACCAAATCTGGTGGATGCACCACGGTTCCATAACAATTTTGTATCTGAGTGGTATGGAAGTTGTATTCTACACGCACAAGTTTGCGACTCCATCTTTTATAGTCTCTGAGGCGACGCTTTCATACAGACAGAAGAACAGACAGACATGGCAACATCGACTCAGCTGCTGACGAAGATAACATAAACTTTGTTGGGTAGGAAATTATTCCTGCTTCCTGTAACATACATTTGCACCACTTCATGATCCTGCTTTTATCGATTTTAATGGGAACAGGTTATAAAACAGTTTATGATCCTAAAATGTTGTGTGCTCTTTTCGGGTCATAGAGAGCGATGTACAGCCATCCACCTGGCTCAAAGAACACCAAATGCTGATTTTTAAGTTGAAGACTCGATTTTTGATGGTCAGTCGTGGGGATCAATAAGGCTTCACATTCTTGCAAATGCATTTTTCTTCTCTTCCAAAATTCCAATTTATGCATTATTGACACAGATCCAATTGATGTTAGGCAATCAATGAACTATCCAACCTTAAACAAACTTGATCGGGGAATCGTATTACAACAAGAGTTAGAAGGAAAGTCGAATCGACATCACTACACAGAAAAAAAAATCAAGCCATCCGGGATTAAATCAATCCCAAACGATGTCAGAAGTCGGTCAATCCCGGATTTTCTCATTCCAAGTACGAATTGGATTGACTTGATCTTGGATATCTTGGCTCCTTTGCTTGAAATTTCAATCCGAATGTCGAGATAAAATCAAGTTTTTTTGGGATTGACTTTATCTCCCCATTTTTTTTTTCTGTGTATTACTCATCCTAATGCCTTTCAGAGTGCGATCTAAGTGGCCATATAAGAAGGCAATGCGACCAGGGGCTATAGCTCCTAAAGCAGATCTAATCCGAAACTTGCAAACTTCTCTTCATGCCAACAATAGATACGACACCCGGTTTGATTGTGATACTCAAATGTTAGCTGACTATGATACACACCTACGTGGGGTATTATTTATTTGTCGGGAACTGGTAACTCTAAAGTCAATAGTTTAAATCCGGTAGTATCAACATTAAGCCTGGCAGTTTAGAGTATAAACGTTCTCACAACGCTTTGATGTACTAGCGCTATTTTTGTTGTGCACAGTGAGTTGAAAAATCAACATGGCTTTGAAATGGAAATTACAAAAGAAGGTTTTCGTTGGATCATTTTGAAAAACTTACGGATTGGATTAACGCGAGAAGAGTGTGTCGCTGAACTCAGTTTCTTTGTATGGTAAAAAATCAGCATTAAAACCCACTATTTATCTCTGATATAGTGAATTCAAATGAGGTCGAGGTGTTCATACAGACAGAGGGTCAGACAAACATGATTATATCGATCGTCACGGCAATTCCATTGCTGTGAATCTTTTTTCATTATCATGATTACACTCGCCACATCAGCCAAAGGCAATAATGAAATCCCGGCTATGTGCTACCTGCCCGGCATTTCGGTTGCCGCAATTGGAAATACCTTCCCAAAATTGAGCCATTTTAACTTCAACGCGAAACCTGAGCCGGTCTGCAACTCCTCGAGTTGCAATCGACTGTTTTGGAAGCGGCCGCTTGCCCCTTCGCACGCACCAGAAACTGAGTTAATTAGCAAGCCGTAAGCAATTGAAATGCGAAACTGAAATTCTCTTGGATGTGCCGAGAGCGGCAAACGCAGCTTAGCACCCGCACGCGGCGCCCTGAAGTATGCAATAACATAATTAAACTGTTTTCTTTTTTCTGTTTTTTTTTTTTAAATTTACGTCCCAAAATGCCAAGAAAATTAACTTTTCAGCATTGTTGGGGACAATTTCATGCAAGAAGTGCCGCAGGCTGGGCGTCTCACAGACACAACAACTGGCGCAATTAACATATTTTATCAATCTTTCGGCCTGCCAGCAGCGCCCCTTCCCCGCCCCCCGCCGGCCCACTTACGCAATTTAAATAACTCAAGAGGCAAGCGGCGCCAAAGAGCAAGGACACTCGAGGCAGGACGTGGCAGAGTCATCGCCATCCACATAAACACATTAACACTTGGCGTATGGGTGAAGGTGCAGGGGCAGGTGGGGTCAAAGCGGCCATACGCTGGCAGCATTACGCACTCTGCGGATAAGCAGCACCGCCAGGATATGCGAGCCTGCCTCATAAATTACACTTTAATTTTGCAGCATTTTTGGCCACGACTTATAAATCAGCAGAGTTTGCCAAAGAGGCAGGCCAAAAAAATGAAAAAATGTGCCAGGCGACAGCTGCTGGGGCCTGGTCCTCGTCCTGCCTGCCCTGCCCGCCTGCCGCTCGCAATATTGAAATTTCAATTTAATTACATAGAACGGGGCCCAGACCTCGGCCCCATGTGCTCCAGAGTTGCCGTAAAATGAGCTGTCGCTTGGGTCAAAGCACCGCCAGTTCCATCGGCACCCGCAACACCAACATCATCCGAGATCTGCTCACTTGAACTGCTCGGCGGTTTGGCTTAATTTGTTGAGATAATTGTGCTGAAATTATATTATGATTAAATTCGCATCCGTTATGTTTTCGGTTTCGTTTTTCCCGTTCTCTTTTTTGGCGCTTTCCTTTTATACTTATTATGAAAATTGGATTTCAAGTGCTGTGCGCGTGTGTGTGTGGGTGTGTGTGTGAGGGAGGCTCAAGTTTGACCTTAGTTTAGTTTTGTCTCTTTACGTAATTGGATTTTGTGTGAGATTTGGAAAAAGGGCCAAGCTAATGCCATTAGCCGGAGGTCGGTGCTGAATACTGGGAGCGGCGGAGTCAGGCTCCCTCATTGTATTGAGTGTGGCGCAATGTTCAGGTTCATTGGTTGAGAAGATGATAATATAGTTCGTTTGTATTTTAATGGAACTGATGCCAAAATAAATCTCGAAGAATGGCTTCCATTCTAAAAATGCTTAAGACACGGGTAGCAAAGAGAAGTACTGTTCTGGCACTGGAGCAGGGAAGTCCTGTATAAGTGGATGATTCATGAGTGAGTAAACAAAAATGAGTTGGGTAATAAATTAATCTAAACTAACAAAGAAACCTTTTGATTTTCTTCATAAAAAAAGGCGAACGTTTTGTGAAATTTACTACTTTTATTCAACAAAGGTCCGCGTGTGTCTTCAGCAGTAGCGAACATTCTTTTGCTTATAACTTGACCATTGATCATCCGATCCATAAATTGAAAATAAACTTAGTCTGCCGGCAAATATGAGAAACATTTGTCCCATACAAATCAAACCTCTATCTGTAACCATCTCTAAGATCTGTTTGTTCATACGGAATGAAATTTGTAGCTGTATTGACTAAGTTTTTGATGCTGATCAGAATATACATACTTAATGGCGCCGGACAAGCTTTATTCTAGCCTGTATATACTTTTGCATGCTCGGTACTTGGTACAGAGCATAAAGAGTTTTATACAAAAAGCTTTGCCCCACTTGGCAGGTTCTTTCAACTTTGAAATACCACTGCAATTAATCAGAGCTGAGTTCGATGCTGCACAGTAGGAGTTGCCAAATTCGTGACTGTTTTTAGTACTTTCCGCGAGACTCACCCATGAGTTCAATACAGAACTCATGCCTGCACGAAGCTAAGGTCATGACGTAGTAGGCCCAGTCGGTGTTAAATACATCTAGGTGTTGGTCGCGTGGACTTTGTTGTTTTACTCACAAAGGACTGCTTGTGCGTCTGGACTCCCCGAAGCGAGCTTATTTCCAATGCGTATAAGTAAATTCAGTTCCCGAAAAAAAACTCTCTGGTCAAGGGCTTGCCCACCGCTGCTTTAGACAGTAACGATATATGGACTCAATAACTCAATTCGTGATTTAATCGAGTTTGAAATTTTTTTAAAATGTCGTAAATCCATACACAGAAGCTGTTGCCAGTCCGTCAGTGAATCGAATTTTTCCACTCCCAGGTACTCTCAAAAAATTTATTTTCCCAATTATAAGAAAATTAATTTAAAGAAAAACCTGCTATGCAAACCGTTTCTTTCTTAAATTTATAAAGAATAACCCAAAAATATTCTCTTTTACATCATTTCTGAGTTTAAGATAATCTGCGATTCTTTTCCGAAAATATAGTGTAATTTTTCTAGATATTTTTCAAGAAACTTTCTTAAATTTAGGACATTTTTATCCTTAAATTGAGAAAAATAAAAAAAGGCGATTCTTTAGTAAAATGTTCCTAGTTTAAGAAAGCTGGTTTTTAAAATTAAGAAACCCAATTTGGAAATTCGCCCTAAAATATAGAAAAATTAATCTGGAAAATATCCTTCTCAAGTGCGAATTCCCAGCATTCGGAGTATACAACTGATATTCCGCTTGCTACGTACCTAAGTTCTTTACTGTGTCTCACACTAATGCCTGAGATAATAAAAAGCGCCAAGATGACTTAAGCTATGTTCACACGGGCAAATAAGTTTGCCGAAAATTACGAAAATTTGTCAAAATTAGTTTGACTTGTGTCTAAACGCCAAATTAACGCTTATGTCAAACGGTTTGCCGAGTTTTCACAGGCAAGTTTGCGACAAATCTGCGTGATGTCTAAACACTCTCTGGCAAACTGTTATCGCATTTGCCGAGTTTGTTCTTACACGGCAAATGTAAGAACAAACTATGACAAATTTGTGATGCTTGTTTGAGTAATTAAAGTTGCTTTGACGTTTGAAAATCAATTTTAATATTTCGTTTGGATAAGAAGTAGTGAAATCGAGTAAAAATAAGTAAAATAATAATGTTTTATTGTAAAATCGCAAGGGTTGCATAGTTACAAGTATTACTTAATAACGCTATGTTACCATCAGTCGACTGGCTGCAGGGATGGAGGTGCGCATTGGTGTGTCCTTTTTGGCAATGATTGGTCCAACCAAATTGAACTACAATTTATGAAAGTAATGCAATAACATAAAATTAAAGCTTAATCAACTCAACACTTACCAGATGTTCAAAGTCCGCTGCTCTCATTCGAACAAAAATCTTAAAAAGCTGTATGCTTTCCAGCTCCAACTCCTTTACCACCTTTAAGCAGCATCTTTCGGTTTCCCGTCTCTTTACCCACGGACTCACCCATTCTCTACGTTTTATTTTACTGTTTTTTTTTTGCAGAGAAGTTAGGACTTGTAGCAATGCTGCGCCTAGGCAAATAATTAACATTAATAATTTTTATACTCTGTACCGAAGGTACATAGAGTATTATAAGTTTGTGCAAAAGTATGTAACATCCAGAAGGAAGCATCTCCGACCCCATAAAGTATATATATTCTTGATCAGCATCAACAGCCGAGTCGATATAGCCATGTCCGTCTGTCCGTCTGTCTGTCCGTATGAACGCACAGATCTCAGAGATGGTAAGAGATAGAGGTTTGACATGTATGGGACATATGCTTCTTATGTCTGCAGGCAGATCAAGTTTATTTTCAATTTTGGCCACGCCCCCTCCCGCCCCCGCAATATGGAAAAAACGTCATATCTCCCACAGTTTTGAAGATAGATGGCTTGTTCCTTCTGGACATATTTAGTTATTAGGATAACTTATCGATCCGCCAAAGGAATGAAGAAGATCGGATGAACGGTTTTCGAGTTATGATCAAAAGACAAATTTTCTTGGTACAGAGTATGTTATAGTCGGGCTTGACCGACTTTCTTTCTTGTTTTTCGTAGCTGTTTTGCCCAGTTCAATTTTTGCAAAAATATTAAGCAGCTAGAGATTTCCATTAGCCCGATATTTTATATCGCACTAAGTCGATTATTTGTCAACTGCTAGACAAACCAATTGGCTTGTGGGAAACACAAAACTTTACCAAACCAAGTTTGCGAGTCTGAACACTAAGCCAAACTAAATGAAATCTTTCCTATTTGCAAATTAATTTGGCGTGTGTGTGTACACCTTGACAAATTCTGACACAAAACAGACAAACTCAGCCATGACAGTTTGCGTTAACTAATTTTCCCGTGTGAACTTAGCTTTAGAATAGAAACTTCAAACTTCATGAATTTATCTTGGTAGGCGGAATATTCAAGGCAAAATTAATACGTTTTATAAATTTTTTATGTTGTCAGGTAGGCCCATATAGAGCGTTACCTCAGAGTTCAGGAATGACCATAATTGCTTGCGCACCGAGATCTTGAGAGGCTAATCTCAGAGCTACAGTTGCAAGCAATTACATGAGTTAAGTGCGGCGACAGCGCGTATAGACCTATAGCCCCTTAAAGCCAGCAGTGATGAAAGGAAAGAGAAGGTTTAGAATCTAACCTGATTCTCTCGCCTACTAAGAGAACTCCATGAAGTGAGCTTCGCCATGTAAGTCCAGTCTTACATGTTGAAGTATCCCAAAAGTCCCGAATTCAAGTCCCAGACAAGTTAAAAACAAATAACATTAGCTAAAGTCAGCCCTGCCAGACTTCGGAATACCGGTTAATAAAAGAATTGAATGTAAATTTTCCTTGGAAATTTCACTATTACCCCAATCAATGAGCCAATTGAAAAAAACCCAAAACCATTTGAACTTACACTTTTTGACATCATCGCTTTTTTTTAGGTCATGGTCTAAGAACTATACTTTTCGACTTATTTCACTTTACTAAATTACAACGAAAATTTCTTAAAAATAGGAAAGAAAAGCGTTTATATTTTGAAACAAGTGAGTTATTTTACTTTGATTTTTCTTAGCTCATACAAATTTAAAGTACTATTAAAAAAAATAAATAGTTAATATAAGTCGTTAATTAGGTTAGTTTTTACTCCACAACTTCTAAAAACGAGATGATTCAAAAATATGTATATGTAGTAAAATTAAGAACACAATGGTCTATTATGAAATTAATTCTGTGATTATATTCCATTGGTGGATACATTTTAAGAATTTTTTGAACTTGTGGAAAGAGTGAAATTTCTCAGAAAAATTTACATTTTTCATATTTAAATCCGTATATTGGTACTTGGTAATGAAAAACTGTGTTTAAATTGCTTTACTTAAAGTAGCAAAAGTTGTAAAATTCTGATTACCTGATCAGTAAGTTTATTTCAAATTTAAAAATTTTGTTGCTACTTAAACTGCTGCTTTGAAAATCTCACAAGTTAGTGTCAAAGCAAAATCAAAAAATCAAAATTTGAAAAACATGAAGGCAGATCAGCAGTCAATGCTTTGGAAGTTTATCATTTGATTGACTGAGTCTTTCCGAATAATGGACAGTCAGTGCTTTGATGGTTTATCATTTGATTCGATAGGAACTTATCTAAATATCGTGATTCGAAACATAAAGTAAGCGCCCCCTGCTGGCCAAGGATAAGAAAAAGGCCACCTTCAAGGCCCCCAAAATCGGATCACTGTCGTGAACCTGCAGCGCAAGTCTGTACTTGAAGGTGGCCTTTTTCTTTTCCTCACGATACTTAGATAAGTTCCAATCGAATCAAATGATAAACTTTTAAAGCACTGACTGTCCACTGACAAAGCATTCATTGACTATTTGCTTAGACTTAATAAACTTGCAAGGCATTGACTGCTGATCTGCCTTCATGTTTTTCAAATTTTGATTTTTTGATTTTGCTTTGACACTAACTTCTAAGATTTTCATCGCAGCAGTTTAAGTAGAAGTCAATAAAATTAAAACTTGTCTAAGTTTTTAAACACTGATCAAAACCAAACTTTGTTTTTGGATTTTCGTGATAGTTATTCATCTAAGTTTACTTGGAAGCAATAGGTTTCTATTGTTACATTACCCAAAAATGTGAACAAACCTCGTTCGACTCACGCTTAACTGACATTTTATTTGAATTAAGCACCCGAAAATACATTAGGCACCTTTGCTATCTTCTTTGGTGTATTTATTACTTACACTGAAAATACAAATCAATCCCTTCGGGACCACATCAATCCGAAAGAGGATTGGAAACAGGTTAGTCCAGGATATTCTTAAGCCGAGCCGAATAAATATTGTATGATACAACTTTTTTTTAGTCCTAAACAGACTGTACATAACAAAAAATTCGAGTACAACATAATACCAAAGCAGGATCATTTTAAGCATATTAGAGATTAATTCTGCTTTCAGAAACAATCTCTCTCTCTTTTTCGTCCCTCCACATCCCATAAGGGCAATCCCTCCTACACTTCAACACCCACACCAGTTTTTGGATATTAATTAATTAATTAATGTTTATTTATTGTTTAAGAAATATGATATGTAAAAATAGTATAAATTATTTATAATAAGGATTCCACAAATAAACAATAAGATGTACAATGTATGTACTTTTATGTGACCGACATGGATATCTCAATCCGTCTGTCGGCCATGAGCAGTTCGTCTTACACTACACTAAACTACTACACCAGGCTGCCCGGGTCGTCCCCAGTTACCTGATCGTTCCTCAGTGCAATGCGCAAACTCCTGCCCATGCTGACTTAAGTGCCAGTAAGTGTCTCCAGAATTTCCGTCCGATAAGTCAAGGAGCTTCTCAAATAGTTAACTAGGTCCTCCCACAAGTTGTAGCTTCTGTCATCTAGTATGCTGACCACCTCCTCTCCAGTGAGGAGCTGCCTACCGAGATGCAGCATTCTCAGTTCCTTCAGAATTGGGCATCTCCCCAGGAAATGCCATATGTCATCGTTTGCTCGGGTATTGCATAGTGGACATGATACATGCTCTGCTCGATTATAGGTGTTTGATGTTAATTTTATCAAATCAAAGCGAGCTTTTTTGATCCAAGGGATTTTGTGCGCTGCCAGATAGAGATATTTATTGGACACTGTAGGGTCAAGATACTTGTAAATCCTCGAGGTGCTAGTGGTTTGTCTGTGGGTTCGTTCTCTTATGGCCTTAGAACCATCTTAAGGAATAGGATTTGGAGCCTGTCCACTTCTTCAAAGTGCTTGCAGCCCCAGACTTGTGCTCCATAGGTTTAAACAGCTCGACATACTGCATTAAACAGCTTCCATTTGGTACTTATGCTTATATTGCGTTTGCTAAGAAAATGGTTCCATGTCACGTTCATTCTGGTTTTGGCTTTATTGTTGCGGCTACACAGAAAAAAAAAACCAAGCCATCCGGCATTAAATCAATCCCAAACGATGTCAGAAGTCGGTCAATCCCGGATTTTCTCATTCCTAGTACGAATTGGATTGACTTGATCTCGGATATCTCGGCTCCAGAACGACCTTTGCTTGAAATTTCAATCCGAATGTCGAGATAAAATCATGTTTTTTTGGGATTGACTTTATCTCCCCATTTTTTTTTTCTGTGTAATTACGTGTTTTTTAAAGGACACTGTGGGGGTGAATATAACTCCTAGGTAGGTGAATTCGGGTGACATTTTTATGAGGTTTCCTTTATATGTCCACCTCTCCGTCGCTGCCAGTCTACCACCTTTCCTGAAGACCATAATTTCGGATTTTGCTAGATTTACCTCCATGTCCCACCTGGTGCAATACACCTCCAGTCGATTAATCATGCTTTGAAGTGCGCTTATATTATCCGCTAAAATTACGATGTCGTCTGCATACATTAATAGACGTATGTATATTGCGATCTCCAATATAAAGTCCTCCTTCCAATGAGGCGTGCAAGTCATCCAAAAATAAAGCAAAAAGCATCGGAGATAATACGCACCCTTGTCGCACCCCTTCTTCAGTCTTAAAATAGTCCGACATTTCTTCTCCTGTCCAAACAGCGGATTCAGTTTGTTCGTATAGCCTTTCTAGGAGGTTGATTATTTTTGTCGAGATACCCTTTGCATGCAGCTTGTACCAAAGTAAATTTCTAGGGACCTTATCAAAAGCCGCTTTGAAATCGATAAAAAAATCCGTATACTTTTTTGGTTTCCTGCAGTTTTAGATGTATGATTGTTGCAAGATTATATACGTTGTCTACGGTGGAGTAGCCCTCTCTGAATCCGGCCTGATACTCGTTCATAATATTATTTAGGTTAACCCACTTGCTCAGCCTGTAGTTGATCACGCTCATAAGAATTTTTGAAATGCAATTGATGAAAGATATGCCACGGTAGTTTTCGGGCGGATTCATATAACACTTATTGTATATTGGGAATACAATACTAGCAGAACAGCATTTTTCCAATTCACCTCCATTCAGCATTGTATTGTAAGCTTTAGACATTCAGGAGTTCCACGGGGGCTTTGACGAAGAACTCAAATGGAATGCGATCTTCTCCTGGAAGCCTTGTTTTCCTTTGCCTTTTTGAGAGCGTATTGTACATACGTCAGTTAACCCAATTTCTGCATCCAATATATCATCCTGAACAAGGTTACGGGCGTAATGAAGGCTGAATCCTTCTGTCATTGGATTAAGCAGAGAACTAAAGTGCTATTTAAGGCAACTTGCCTATATGCTTGGGCTTATTTTAAATTCTGTTCCTCTAATGCGCCACCACTGCTTGCTGTCATTTACTTGCTCCAGCTTCAACTCTAATTGCTTGTAATACTTTGCCTTTTTTTTCCTTGCATATCCGCTTAAATGCTTTGTTGCTTCCCAAGTACTCTTTCCGAAGTTCATCCGCACATGTACCGCTATGGCAATTCCTGAGATCTCTTAGGAGGCTCATCGACCGTTTTCTGTGTTCCCTGCATTGACTATCGAACCATATATTTTTGCTTTTTGGCTCTGAAGGCGTGGCATTAATGTTGGCCGTCACTGCTGCATTTCTCACAATGTCCTGCAACTGGGTTATGGTTTTCGCCTGTTCTTCTGTTTCATTTTCCTGAAGTGCCTTCACAACTGTTGCTTGGTACCTTTTTTGTTGTTTCGGGTTCCATCTCAGTTTGGGTAACAAATTCAGCGATTTAGCATTCTCAGACGCTTTAAGGTTAGCACTCACGCAAATTGGTTGGTGATCTGACCATAGCTTGCTGTTTTTGGATATTTAAAACATCTAAAACATTTTTATACCATTGCAAGTGCTCGCTTAAATATTTTCAATAAATACTCTTTTTCCCATTTTCCGACCGATCGTTCGTATGGGAGCTATAAGATATAGTCATCCGATTTGGCCAAAAATTTGTAAAATTATGTGAAAGCATGTGAAACAAACACTTACAAATTGCAGGATGCTACCATTAAAAACAAAAAGTTTTTCTAGCTAAGACTGTTTTCCAGACATATATTTTGTATGGCAGCTTTACCATATAGTAGTCCGGTTTTAATAAAACTTATTGGAATTATAAAAACACATAGAAAACCTACGATTACAAAGTTTGAAGACGTTTCCATTGAAAAGAAAAAGGTTTTTCATACTAAAACTAATTTTCCGACCGGGTGTTCCTATGGGAGCTATGAGATATATTCATCCTATCCAGTCGGTTCTGACATATTAGTAGTGTGCAGTAAGAAGAAGACTTTGTGCAAAATTTCAGTTCGATAGCTTTAAAACTGAGAAACTAGTTCGCGTAAAAATAGACAGACAGACGGACGGACGGACAGACGGACGGACAAAGCTCAATCGACTCAGCTCGTCACCCTGATCAAGAATATATATAGTTGGAAATGAATATTTCTATGCGTCTATGCGTAAATATGAAAATTGGTGTCGCAAACGTTGCAGCCTTTCACTGAACAGAAATGAAAAGGTATCGCATCACAAGGCACCACAGCACATAATTGTTGCCTAATTGCTAAATTGCTTTTAACACTTTTTTGCTCTCGTTCCCAACTTTTGAACATGTGTTCCCGAAACGGATTGACGTGAGCACATTGGGAAAGAAACAAGCTCGAATGGCTTGCGCAAAGTCCTAAAAACTTGAATTGAGTAGAGTACCCTATAAATCGAGATTGAATTTTTAAGAGAAGAGACAAGAATCTGGTAATAGGTTACTACGCGTCTAGGTATGGTTCCCTACACCTCTACTGCTGCTCACTTCCTTTCCTTTCAATTTTGTTTTGTTTTTAAGGGATTGATTTATTTATTTTACATATATTTTGTTACTTTTTGGTAGCAACTTACGATGTAGTGATATTAGTGTATATTCTCTTAATATCAACTGTGTGGCATGATCAGATTCGTCGTTTTGGGAGTTGCGAAGGGAATATTCTCTTGAGTCTTCTTCCGGCTCTGACGCCATTTTTTCTCCTTCTCCGCAGTATTCGACTCGCTAGCCGATTTGGGTGTCCTCTGAGCCTCTGGAGGTAGTCTGCAGCTTGCTTGTTAATAACGTCGCCTATCATAGGGACATTAAGTTCCTTCTCCAACCTTCTCGTGCACATGTACCAGGGCGCTCCCGATAGACTGCGCAGTAATTTGGCTTGGAGAACACGAATCTTGTTTAGGTGGGTTGTATCTGCAATTCCATATACTTGCAGGCCGTATCTCCAAGCTGGTGAAATAATTGCCTTGTATAGGTGTACCTTGTTCTTTAAGGACAATTTGTTTCTGCTATCCAACAGCATTGAGCAGCTCTTCTATATAGCGACTTATATGCAAGACAAATGTCAAGCGCCTGTCAAGGTACACTTCCAGGTACCTGTGTCCTAGAAGATCATCCATGTAAACTCCTGTAAAAGGTGACATTGGCACACTTCGCTCGATTTATTCCAATACTCCAGCGCCTTGCCCATCTGCAAACACGGTACATGTATTGCTGAAGCATATCCGTGGCGCTGTAGACACAGGGATGTCTGGCCAAAATGGCTGTATCGTCGGCGGTAGTGGCAAGGAAGAATTCCTGTGCGTCATTCCTGGGAAGGTCACTTCCTGAGGGCTATCTTTTTCTTAGAGTGTACATACCATGATGCAATTTGAAAGATGAGGCCGCATCACATAAGCTGTCAACTGAGAACTTTAGCTGCTAGCTCTTGGTCTGAACTTTAGCTGAGAAATGTGAATGCTTCATGACTCAGACCGTCCATGAATCTAAGAGCTAAGCGAAGCTTATTGTGTGCAACAGCTACTTCAATGATCTTTCATTCCCCTGCACGCGCCTACAGCCAGCTCTGCATCCTTGCATTCCATCAGCGAACTCACTTGGTTTCCATTTCATATTTACCACAAATAAACAGATCCGAACCATGGCAGCTGCAAGTTCTGCTACATTTCCAATTTTCGCACGCTCTGCGAATCGCAGCTCGGACTTTTACCCACAACCACCCCCGCCCGCCACAAGATTAAGAGGCGGGCCGACAACCAGCTGCAGCGGCAACCATAACAATGCCCATCATTCTCTTAAACTTCGCTTAAGGATTTTAATTAATTCGCAGCTGGAGAAGTAAAAGAGAAGCCAAAGATTCAAAGTCAAGTTGCCCGCTGTGAGCAATAAACGAAATATGCTCAAAATAAATACAAGAAACACAAAATACGATGATGAATAAAATCCATTCATGCAAAAGCCCGCCCCCTTCACGCACAGCCACAGCTGTGGGTGTGGGGATGTGGTTGAGCGGCGGGTAGCCACATGCCGATTGTGGGGCAAGCAGAATCAATTTTAAAGCAAATTTAATAAAACTGCATTTATGCGCATTTTGTGGCAATTAAGTGCAGCAAATTGCAGCGAAACGAGCTGTTCCATGGCTCTAAAAGGGATTGCGAACAGTGTACGGCATGGATGGTGGGAGGGAGTTGCTGTGGTAATTAAGCTGATGTGAAAATCTTTGACGTGGTGCGAACATGGCGAGGCAGGCAAATACATTTGGTGGAGCAGAAGCAGGAAGCTTAACCCACTGCACCAAACAGATGGAGATCAATGCTGAAATGTGTCATCGACTGCAGCGACAGATTTATGACAGTCCGAGGGAGAGCTCTCTCTCACCTGACAGCTGAGGGCCGAACCGAAGACAACAGCTTTGAAATAAACATTTCAATTTCTTGCTGCCTGCCGCCTGCCCCCTCCCAACTCGCAACGCGCAACTCCCAACTGCCAGCCCTGGCAGTTTGGTGTGAAAAACTCGTCGCTATTCTTAGCCCTCGTTGCAGGCAACTTTTATTGCCCTGCGCCTCGGTCTGTGTCTCCTTGCCAATTGCTTGGCACCGAGAAATGTGTCGAGTGAGCGGTGACTGATGTGGCGAGTAACAAGGAGCAGCCCGCGGCGTCCTCTCGAGAAGCGTTGCATATGCATGAAAATGTTTCATTGAAGCGCATGAATTAAAAGTAAGCAGCCACTCGAAATGGCGTTGGCTTCATTCTGGCAATTGTCGGAGACAGTTAACCCCACACACACACGCGCATCCTCAGCTGCCTGTCATTGTCAATGTCTCCGCAACTGAAGTGCGCCCGAAATGACATAACATCAACCACGAGCCAGCGGGGTGGGCGGGGCGGCAATAATTTGCTTAGTGAGTGGGCGGGTCTGCTCCACAAATACATGGCACGCGCAATGCTAATCTGCTTTTAATTAAAACCAACGCGAAAAACTCTAAGCAGCTTTTTCCTGCGACTGCCGCGCCAAGTCAACGTCAACTAATTGTCTTTTGTTCTGCCGGCTTTCGGTTTGACTTGTCCTTCATTCATTGTTCAGCTTGGCGCAGGCAGGAACAGGCGAATGTCATTTGTCTCCAGTCAAGAAGGAATACTTATTGTGGATATATGCAAAGAATTGTAATAAGAACACAAATGCGTCTCGCCTGGAACAGGACTCGCAGGATGGGTGTGGGGAGGTTGTACTAAATAATGAGTGTGTAGTCGTATCAAAGCAGTCCACATTCAGCCAATTAAATTGAGAATGAGATGCTTAGCAATTAATATGTTTATTCGAATGAAATGGAACTGAATTTGACAATAAGCAGATATGTGTTGCCATTGACATTGAATAAAGGATGCGATTGTATGCAGGGTATCAATTTACAAGAAGGCCAAAGGCCGTTCACCAAGGAACCAGTTAGACATTAATTTACCTTAGTCGACCAACTAGAATGTTGAAGAAGTTTTATTCAAACTGCATCTAATGTTTCTTATATGTGAAACAAGTATCTGCTCAAAAGATATTGACAAGCCCAAGTTGGATGATTGTTGGATCTACTTCTACTGGCTTCAAAGAAGATTGTGTCGGATAGCCAAGTTCATATACTCTGCTCTAAAGATACAAGAAATATATATCGAAATTGTGCAAATGCTTATACATTACTATATTACATAAGCTAAGTTCACTCCGGCGAATAATTTGCACCAATTTCTGATGGTTTCATGATGGTAGGACTTGAAAAGCTTTGGTTCCGAAAAGTTCACTACTTACGCCTGAAAAGCCAAATTGGTAACTAAACATCCGTGCGTCCGCCTCTCTGCATAAAGTAGAGATGCATCCGTGACGTGTAACACAGAGATTTTGACAAAACGCTAAGGGCAAACTCCAATGAAATAAAAACAACTTTTACTGGAAACTGGCACGTGCGTTGCAAGTGCATCAAATCGGCTTCGGCCACCAATCAAAAAAAGTAGTTTGTGGGAAAAATGTTCAGTTCAGGAAGTTGATCAGGGCCCTTGCAAATAAGTGTTTGCATGTTGCTCTTAGTGTGGCACATGTGGGTCGCTGTGACACCGATGCATTCAACAAGGTCCTAGGAAAATCGGACTTATCGGACACACAAATTGAAAAAAATGTACAACAAAAACGTTGCCTAAGCAGCTAATTGCCAAAGACAGACCGCCGTTGTGTATATGTTTATGGCTGCATTTTATTTTGTTGAATCCATTTTTATGGACATTAAATTAAGTCGTGCATGACGAGTTCTTAATTCGTGCCGGTTTCGTGAGTGATACGTGCGTAACGATACTTTTATTTCGTGAAGCGTTCGTGACATGGAAGGAAATTCGCTGATATATTAAGATACGGTGTGTGTGGAACATAAACTTCTTATAAAGATTGATATTTTTAAGACTTTTTTTTCGGCAACACTGTTGGTGGCAGCTCAGCTGTTTTCGTGTCACATGTTACTGTCAATCATGTTCATTTAGGTCCACAATTTAACCATGAATCGACTTACAAACAAACAATGCTTGCAGACTATTTAGTTTTTTAATCAAACTTTATTTCACTTTTTTATCAAAAAATTGTGTTTAACGACGAAGCTCATTTCTGATTGAATGGATACCTGAACAAACCAAATTGCAGTATTCGATGTGAAGAGCAGACAAAAGAATTGCAGGAGCTGAGATTGCATCCCGAAAAGTAAACTGATTGGTACAGATTATGGGCCGGTGGCATTATTTGATTACAAACTTTTTTTTCCCAAAATGGAAGAGTTAGACTTGGCTAACATGTGGCCCAATTGACAGGAGAGTCCGGTGAACAGTTTATTTTACGTTTGAGGCCGGTCAATTGGCCGCCTAGATCGTTCGATTTAGCGCCTTTAGAATATTTTTTGTTTTGCTCTGTTAAGGCTTTTGTCTACAGCGACAAGCCAGCAACAGTTGACGCAGTGGGACTTAATATTAAAGAATTTGTTGGATAAACCATTTGAGGCGCAGCCGCGGTCAACATTAACATGATCTCGTCTTCTAAAATTAAATTATAAAGATTGTTCTATCGACTATCTATTAAAGATTTATACATTTTCTGAATTTTATGTTATTTTGTTTTTAATCAAATTTGAAAACTGCTTAAAACTCACTCTTTACTTGCAAGCAGATTAAATTTATTTGCTATTTGATTCAAAACCTTAGCTCTGCCATAATTTTGTAGATAAATGGTCAGCATTATTGATTGATCGATAGGCTGAATGAGGGAACGAAAATATAAATCGTAATCAATCTAAGGGGTCATCCATTTCGAATTGTTTTTATACTCTTTACCGTAGGTACATAGAGTATTATAAGTTTGTGCAAAAGTATGTAACATCCAGAAGGAAGCATCTCCGACCCCATAAAGTATATATATTCTTGATCAGCATCAACAGCCGAGTCGATATAGCCATGTCCGTCTGTCCGTCTGTCCGTATGAACGCACAGATCTCAGAGATGGTAAGGGATAGAGGTTTGACATGTATGGGACATATGCTTCTTATGTCTGCAGGCAGATCAAGTTTATTTTCAATTTTGGCCACGCCCCCTCCCGCCCCCGCAATATGGAAAAAACGTCATATCTCCCACAGTTTTGAAGATAGATGGCTTGTTCCTTCTGGACATATTTAGGTATTAGGATAACTTATCGATACGTCAAAGAAATGAAGAAGATCGGATGAACGGCTTTCGAGTTATGATCAAAAGACAAATTTTCTTGGTACAGAGTATGTTATAGTCGGGCTTGACCGACTTTCTTTCTTGTTTTTTTTTGTTTATGTTTTTGCAGATCTCGAGTGACTTATCTTACTAACTTATTTTTGTTCAGAATTGATTGACAATTCATCGTGGTAACTCTCCCACCACATCAATGGGTTCAGTGAGCATTTTTTAACTCAATGAACTACACAGAAAAAAATAAGATCAAATATCGAGTTGATCTTCCAATATAATTTCAAAATTATCAATTTTTAAATATCCAAGAGTTACTATTTAATATCAATATGATGCTGTAGTATTACATTGCTACTAAAAATATTATATTAATAAGCGAAATTCTCACATTGATATGAAAAATACCCTAGTGACGTGATTTCAGATCAAAGTAGACATCGAAAATCTGAGGGCAGAAAGAGACAACCAGAGTTTCTTAAAACAAGGAGAGACAGCTATAGTCCAACTCGAAAAAGGCAAAAACAATGTTCATGTCTCTGCCGCAGCTAGCGAGATCTGGTAACAGATCTGGTAACCAATACCAGATTGTTGATCTGAAACATTTCACTTTGATATGTTCGAAATGTACGAGTGATATTTTCGATCATATCAACTGGGTATTCTTCAGATGAAGGCCGATTCGATACTGGAAAATACCCGATTGATACTAAATATCGTGATCTTTTTTTCTGTGTACTGATCTAAGAACTCACAGAACTAGAAAATAGGACATCAATTTCAACTGCTTAGAGCAGCGAACTCATATGACTTTATCCACACCTGATCCAAATTGGACCCTTTCAGCTCATAAATCTCGCACCATCTACTCACACACACGCATTTCGCCCTACCATAATGATAAATGGCCAAATATTGAAGTAAAATCAATCAAAATATAAAAAGCGGCGCTTTGGTAACACTCGAAAACATGTAAAATATGTCAAGCACAATTAATTATGAAATTCATAAAACAAAGCCACAGGCACAAAAACAACAATAAAACCGTCAGAGGAGCAGAAACAAAACCCAGACAAAAATTTATGAAAAATGCGTCAGACAAAATTATCATTCATAATAATTTGTACAAACACAAGCGGCGCGTCTGGGCGGGAGGATGCCTGGCAACGGCGGCCTGGCCTAGGTAAACAGCAAGTAGGGGCTCGGGGAGGGCCGGGCGGATACAAATGTTACACACGGTGGCAACAATTTCAAAAAATGATGTTTTATTTTAAATACACGACACGAGGCGGGCAATAAAAATAACAATGCAGCAACAGCAGTGATAATGTTGCTGGCAACACATGTTTACAGCAGCAACGACCGCAGAGCAACAGCGGCTGGCAGCAGACGCCGTCAACATATCACCCCCATCCCACCCCCGGATCAGCATCTGCAGCCGCATCGGCCGCTTGTGCGCACATTTTTTAATCAATAAACAAACGTAAAAAGATGACAAACAAATTAATAAAATGCAACAACACAAACGGAACGCCAAGTTCGAAGTCCCAGACAATGACAAAATATTATAAATGATTTGGGGGGGAAGCAGACTAAATATAGCCAGCGCTTGCCTTTGTCGAGTAATTCTGGTCCCACACAAATGGCATAATAAATGTTAAGCATGGGCAATGAGTGAGAGATCCAATCCTTTGCGGAAGTGATTTTGGTTGCCATGAGAGCCAGGGACGTCGCTGCACAACTTGTCAGCGTGGAACCCATTGTTGATGCCAGGCAAATGACATGGCCATCAGACAATTGAAGGGGCTCCCCCTCAAAATGGTTGAGGGGCGAGAGTTTAAAGGATTTGAAAATACGCACTTCCGGCACAGCGGCGCGTTATTAGTGATGAGACGCATGGTGGGCCAAATTGAAGCTTTAAGAAAGAAAGCCAACAATTTTATACTTGCCACTGTGTTTATTGCTGGTGCTTCGAGCTTAGGCCGTATCTGGTTCGGTTCCAGATATGACTGTAGGTCATACAATCGAAAGCGAAGGGTAGTGGAAGCTAAGGCATTTCAGAAGATAACTCGATGTAAGTAATTCGATTTGTAGATGATCAATAGGCAGTAGTGTCCATTTGTGATGATAACTTGTGTTAAGATGAAATCTTCAAAATTATCCAACCGCTTACCGTTGACGCGAACTGCAATCAATGTCCGCCAGATGCTTTAGCACAAGTTTGCATCTGTTATTCGTCTTCCATTTCATCTCAGCTTCCTGCCTTTTCTCCCTAACTCTTTTGCATTTCGTTGGAGCCTTTTTTGTGTCTGTTGCTTGTACATCCACACGGGTAACATATCCTTTCCCATAGAGCTAACCATACAGTTAGTGATTCGCTCGGATGCGAAATTCATCTTCAACTTTTCTCCGACAGACTGTTTCCTCGAACAAGCCAATCGTTGCCTCATCCGCTGCTGCTGGCGTTCATGTTTCTCTGCCGTATTGCAGGATTGGCAAGATAAGCGACTTGTATAGCGTTTTCGCGAGTTAATTCTGCTCTTGAATTCTTCACTGAACCCAAAGAGTTTCTTCTTCTGACCATAAATACCGATTGGATCATTGGAATCTCACCCTGTACATTGAAAAGGTGAGAAAAGACCCATTCGACGGATAAATTTAAATGAGGTTTTGCGATTTGTGATAGATATGCAGAAATCAAACAACAGAATGAAGGCAATTTCAGAATTGTATTCGTTTTCATGCCCTTGCAGAGGGTACATTAAAATTGTCCAAATATTTGTTAAGCAAAGAAGGAAGCATCTCCGACCACATAAAGTATATACTTTGTTGAGCAGCAAAGCGTACTGAGTTGATTTACCACCTCCTGAATCGGTTTTAAAGCTTTATCAACTTAACTTTACACGAAGTCTTCAAATAGATGTTCGCCGCACATTTGTCGGAACCGGCCGGATCAGATGACTATAACATATAGCTGTTATAGGAACGGTTGGTCGAAAAACTAGTTCTAGTAAGTTCTGTACCAGAGGTACACAGAGTATAATAGCCCCAAAAAGTATATATATTCTTGATCAGCATCAACAGCCGAGTCGATATAGCCATGTCTGTCCGTATGAACTCACAGATCTGAGAGATGGTAGGAGATAGAGGTTTGACGTGTATGGGAAAAAAACTTCTTATATTTGCAGGCATATCAAGTTTATTTTTAATTTTGGCCACGACTCCTCCCGCCCCCCGAATTTGAAAAAAAAACGTAAAATCTCCCACAGTCTTAAAGACAGATGGTTTGTACCTTCTAGGCATATTTAGTAATCAGGATTACTTATCGATCCGCCAAAGGAATTAGGAAGATCGGATGAGCGGTTGTGGAGTTATGATCAAAAGACTGTTCGCCGCTGCAGCGCAGTAGCAGCGGTGCTTTCAGCTGCCACTGCAGCTCTCAACATTTAAGCTGAGCTATAATTTCGTTGGTACAGAATAAGTTATAGTCGGGCTTGACCGACTTTCTTTCTTGTTACGGTTTTTATACTCTGTACCGTAGGTACATAGAGTATTATAAGTTTGTGCAAAAGTATGTTACATCCAGAAGGAAGAATCTCCGACCCTATAAAGTATAAATATTCTTGATCAGCATCAACAGCCGAGTCATGTCCGTCATGTCCGTTTGTCCGTCTGTCTGTCCGTATGAACGCACAGATCTCAGAGATGGTAAGAGAAAGAGGTTTAACATGTATGGAACATATGCTTCTTTTGTCTGCAGGCAAATCAAGTTTATTTTCAATTTTGGCCACGCCCCCTCCCGCCCCCGCAATTTAGAAAAAACGTCATATCTCCCACAGTTTGGAAGATAGATGGCTTGTTCCTTCTGGACATATTTAGTTATTAGGATAACTTATCTATCTGCCAAAGGAATGAAGAAGATCGGATGAACGGTTTTCGAGTTATGATCAAAAGACAAAATTTTCTTGGTACAGAGTATGTTATAGTCGGGCTTGACCGACTCTCTTTCTTGTTTATTGATATGACTTCGACTCTCGAGTACCTTATCAAAAAATATTTTGAGCTCGATTTTCTTCACAATTTGCTGGTAGTCCTTGAATGCTTGTCATTATCGGTGGGTTAGGAAAAACTGGAGCTCGAACCAAATCCAAAGCTCTTCCAATATCCTTTCGTTTTGTTAACTTGATTATCTAGCAAATCCAACTGGCAATGTCGACCACTGTGCAAGGGTCGTGGGACGCTGGCAGGTCATAAATAATGCAAACCCAATACAAATGAAATGCCTGCGCCGCTAATTAGTTAGCTCCGCATTTTGGACAACATTCCTTTGCCTCGGGGCACGTTCCAGTTCAATTGAGTTAGGTCGCTCGACAAATGCTTTATCTGCACGGCAGAGGCCTTTGGCCGCATAAATCAATGCTGACCGGGGCACGTGACGATCGCTGAAATGATTTTTGTGCATCTGCCGCGCAGTGTGTACACTTTACGACAAGCGATAAAATTAATATTTGGTGTCCACCTCCAGAACTTTGTCAACCACTAATTGAAACAATTTCCTTCTTCTTTTGCAGGGCCGGCTCGTAAAAACCGCAGAAACTTTGTGCAGCATATGAAGCAATTAGAAGCAACACTAAAATCGTCTATAAATGTCAAGTGACAAGCATTTTCGCGGGAAGGCAGCCAACGCACACACATTCCAGGCAACATGTTGCCAGCAACATGGCCAGCCGCCACATATTTATGTTGAGCAGTCGACGACAACAACAACCTCGCACCCTGAGCAAGCTTCGTGCGGCGTTTAGTCGCGCCGCGTTCGTTGTGCGGTAATGAGTAGGCGGGACAAACACGAGCGGTGGGAAGCGGGGTAAATTATCGATGTGAAGTGCGTGATATCAAAAAATTGAATCAAGTTGAAATAAGTTCAGAATCACAACAAAAATCATTTCAATAGCAAAATCCCAACAGGGAAAGTAATTGCCTTGCTCTCAGCTAGACCATTAATTGCACACTTAATTAATGTCTGGCGGCGGCAAGTGCCAAGCAAAGTGGCCAAAAACGTTGACAATGTGGCAGCCGCTATCAACTCTAACCACATCACTCACAGGAGCAGCAGCAGCAACGGTCCTTATCCCGGACGCGACATCAACCTGTAAGTGTGCCTGTGAGTGCAGGCAGCGCAAACAACAACAAACACAGCGAACAAAATTTAGTACTCACAAGCCGGAAATGCAAAATCACCAACTCAGCGGCAACATGTTGCCACCAACAGACACCATGACGACGACGACGACAGCGACGGGGAGGACATCGGCAACCACGCGTAGGTGTCGCTGCATCAACAGCAACAACTACAGCAACTGGCAGCAGTTCTTGCTGCTGCTGTTGCTGTGCATTTTCTGTGGTAAGTAGCTGACTACAAATGAGCCATGGCCAAGCTCCATGAGTGACTTTTAACAAAAATGCGCTTAAATGTCTCTGATTTAGTAGACCACACACTCGCAAACAAAACAACAACGGAAAAAGTGGCCGAAATAGAAAAAGAAAAGCCATTTCGAGTGATATAGAGATGCAGCAGCAGCTACAAAAACCCCCAGCACAAATCAAGATGAATTTCCGTGCATTTTTGTGCAGATTTTTTTTATATTTTTGTTGCTCCCTTAGGAAGCGCGCGCACACACACACACACACACACACAGGCAGCTGCCAAATAAATGAAACGAGCTAAAAGCTGACAGCCCCAAAACGCTTGTGTGTGTCCGTCTACGGTTTTTGTACTCTGTCTAAAACGCTACATTCGCCAAAGTCAGCAAAAAATTAGAGGGCAAAGCTCACATTGATAACGCTGGACGTCGTATACCCTTGAAATCGCACTGACAAACTTTGAATTCAACGATCGCCTTATTTGTTCATTGGATTGACAGCAATCTGCGGAGAGGAACATTAGTTGGGTGCAAATGAAATCAAGGATTTGATCTTCAGAAGGAGAAGAGAAGCAGCTTGGCAACGAATAAGACCCCAGAGAATGTAGTTTCATCAATTTTATGAAGGATCAGATTCGCATAGATCAGTGGTCGGCAATGGAAGCAGAGAAGTCGCCAATAGTAAAGAAAAGTAGTCAGAAGCAAAGAGCAATATGGCTCTATATTCCCTGCTTCTGCTTGTCTAACAGGTCTACCGCCTGCCTCCATTCCTCCCAATTCTAGCACTAGCTGCATCCGAAGTCGAATGAAACCTAATAGTTAGTTGTCTAGGCTTATTCTTTTCGTGATCAAAGACGTCGCTTAGAGAGTGAGCGCCGAGATTGATTTGTTGTCATCGACTCAGACCAGGATAGAAACAGAAAACATGTCCAGAGAGACTGGCGGTTGGCAACAATGAGTCTACTGACTCATCAGACGAATATGCTTAGAGCTCTCACTCTTGTTTCTGGTTTGTTGTGAGTAAGTAAATGAGTTCCTAAGATGAGCCATTGGCAGTTACCCTCGATGTCGCTGTGGCCTGGAAACCAAATTAAGTCGAAGTCGTCCTGTTCTGCCATCTTTTGTGACGAAAGCAAAAAGTCGGCCGACGGCTCAGTAGCGGAATTGTCTAAGCTTTGTGGCTCTACTCAGAGCCTGAGTGTTGAAAGTGAGAAAAACTGAGAACATTTGTCTCAATATGAGAACTACATTAACAAAAAGAGATTATGATCTGGTTATCTCACTTCTTTCCCAACACCATGATTTGAGTTGGCAAAGATTTGATCTGAGTTGCTTATTTTAGGCTCAATTGGGTAACAAGTTTTAGTGAGTTTGGTGCAGGTTATGAATTTCACTTTTGTCAATATAATGTACTTTTCTGTATATTGAGAGAACATCTTGTTCTTATTTTGAGTTGAAGCCAACATATTTGCTTATGGTGTGCCCGCAACTTACTTCCACTTAACCTAAACCTAGCAAATGTCCCTACAATATTGCGACTACTTAGTTATTCAATTACCAATTAGGTTTTGAACCAAACCGTCTGGAACCCGGAATTCTCACATTTGTTTTACTGTGAACCAAAGCTTTAACCGAACTTCTTTAGAAATAAAAGCTGAACCCCAACTTGTTCCGAACCTTTGGATTTGGTTCGGTTAAGCAAAAACGGTATAATTATACAAAATATTTGGGCATGCAGCTCTGATTTAGAGCCCTTGAAAACTTTAACTCCGATTTGACTTTGACTCCAACAAATCGATCATCAAGTTACTGTCAGCAGAGCGTTGTTAATCCATTAGGCATTGCATTTTGTTTATACTATAATCCAGGCTAAAATTAGTCTAGCATATTATAAGCTTGGCTCATTGGCCGAGTTCAGTTAGAGCTGAGGATGTATGCAATGCAGCTGTAGCGAGGATAGCCAACTGAGGTTGAATTTGCCACTGTGTTGGATAGGGTGATTAAAAACTGATTGCTGACATTCTCTATTCAGATAGATGCGCTTGCGACTTGATGAGTGTCTTGTGGTGAGTGAAGTACCGCTTTCAGCTGCATTATCTCGACTTTCAAACGACCTTGGCCTTGAATAATGAATAACTTTAATCAAACACAATCGCTATTAATGGTACATTGAGCACCAAAAAACCTTTATTCCTAAACCAAATGAGAAATCTAGTCTAGACTGTGCTGAAGTTTTAATACAACTGAAAGAGCCTGCTCCAATGGTCAGTGATTTCCGAGTATTGCTGTGGGTCCTGAGGGGACCTCTGCCTGGAAGATTACAGTAATCAAGATGTTCTCAAAGTTCACATCTGCTTCCAGTCGGTTTTCTTTGAGTCAACAGTGATAACTTTTATACACGCAGTGTCAAAAACCTTCTACGACACGATTTTATTTCTACACCGAAAAGAAAAGTTCGAGATATCCCGAGTTAAATCAATCCCAAACGTTGTCAGAAGTCGGTTAATACCGGATTTTCTCATTCCAAGATTAACTTGATCTCGGATATCTTTGATCTAGTACGACTTTTGCTTAAGTTTTCAATCCAAATCTCAAGATAAAATCAATTTTTTTGAGCTTGATTTTATCTCTACATTTTTATTTCGTGTGTACAGCCGAACTTTCTGCCCTTTGTCCATTTGTACAGTTTTATCGTTTAGGTAAACAGTCTATACAGTCTTATAATGTCTTCAACTTCTTTTTGATACATTTGGTTTCACAGGACTAAAAAACAAACCTGCATAATGAAGATCAGTGGGTACAATACGCTTTTCCAGTGATTTTAAAGTTGTTGATGTCCAGCAAATTCGGTGTACATTGTTTTTTTTTTAGTTTGTTTCACATTAATACAAAAATATGGATGTTGGCGTTTCTTCGAAACATTCAACTTTCTGAGCATTCCGTGAAGTTCTGCGATTGCCTTCAAATGCAACAACCAGAAGTCAGAAATAAAAGTTACATTAAAATACTTCCTTGTCTGCCTTGGCAGTTGTTCAGCACAAAGTCCGAGCCTACGGTGTCTCCTAGAAAAGCTTTTATGTCAGCCTGGCAACAAACTTCGGACTGAAATGGATATACTCTTTTCACAAGGGTGAAAAGGCAAACAAAAAAAGTGGCTCAGCGGCAAAGAAAAACATTTGAAAATAGAAGATTAAATGGCAGGGCAACAGCGGGGATATAAATTGACTCGTGTTTTTCATTTAAAAGTTGCTCTCTTTTTGCTGCTTTCAATAATTTCACTTGATCCTGCTACCTTTTTTCTGATGCTGCTGCAGCTGCCACTTAAAACTGAAATTAACTTTAGCACGAAGGAGAAAAACACGTCAAATCCGGTGAACGAATGTGTGTACATGTGGGGGTGCACGTGTGCCAGTGCCTGTATCTGTGGCACCATTGCTTGATTATTTCGTTTGGAAATTGATGCTGCCATCAATTATAGAGCAGCAGGGCGGAGCGGGGGAGGGCAGAAAAATGAATTCGGTTAGCAAGGCAATACCACACAGCTAAGAGTAATGGCAGCCGAGCAATTGAGCTGCCGCTGGCTTTAAAGCCAAGTCTTTGTAATCGATGGCCCAGCCAAGCAACTGCCGCACTCCCCGCAACCAAAGTGCTGCGCCAGGCTAAAATAAACTAAATTCAATTTGGTGGGCCAAGGAGCAGCCACGCCCGCCACCGCCCACCAACTAATCAGGATAAATAAATATTTATAATTAATTTAAAATATCAACATGAATCGCTATGCGTCCGCAATTAATTTCGGCAACCAGCCACAGGGTGGCAACTGGCGACCGGACTGCGGACACTCTCACTTGAGCCGGCACGGCAAACAACGGCGGCAAGTGTGCTCAGCCCGAGGCCGGAGTAGGCGTATGAATAAATGAATGAATGCATGAATAAGCAATCAACAATAATGGCCAAAAGCAGCACGGGACAAGGACACGGAACAAATATGAAAATATATGCAAGACGAAAAGGTTAAAGCCCAAACAGCCGTTCAAGGCGAGGCGGCGGCAGCTTCAATGGTCAAACACTACCGTGCGCGAGAGATGCGAGGCTAATGAGCGGAGGCTTCGTCAGGTGTTGGCATCCACGGGGAATGGCGGTGCTGAGACCTGGGAAATGGCTGTCAGCAGCACCGTGTGCGTGAGCCCGCGCGTGCTTAATGAACTGCAATCAATGGCTGCGCCAGTCGATAAGAACCCAAAAAGGAGACTGATTGTGTTTGTGTGTGAGTGTGTGTGTGTGTGCAACATGGGGCAGACCGCAAACGCACGGACACACACACCAGCCGAACAAATGTCGATTCAGTTTGGCGCATTAATTACGCACATTTTGCCGAAATTTATTTAAACGAACTGCCCGGAACATTAAACGCACTCACACACTGTTGATTATGGATCGCGTGAATTGCTTTTGGGCGTGAAAATCCTCTGAACATTTAATTAGGGAAAGAGGTCCATGTGGCGAGTGTTGAGCGCCCACTGGCCACGCCAAACCGCGCTGCAATTTGTTATCACGCACCTGATTGGCGCCCCAAAAACAATGCGGATGCGAGTGTGCGTGTAAGCCGTGTAAGAAGCCAGCTAATTGGGTGGCTGTAGAACAATTAGTCAAAAACTAATGAGATAAACGGATTGCGGTAGTTGGTTAATCTTGAACAACAACAATTTCAGTAAGTTTCGGCAATTAAAATGTACTAATGGCACACCAGGTGCACTCTACGCCACTTGAACAGTACTTACAAAATGAAACATCTGGACTGAACTGATTCCATTGTTATTTTGCACACATATTGTCGATAGCCTGACATATTCAGCTATTTAACTCTTAATGTTAAAGGTCAAATATCTGCGAAATGTCATTGCAGTCAAGCAATGGACGTCAGCAACTTGCTAAACACATTGCATCCAAGCGTGCTTCTGGGAATCCGGATTAATTGCAGTTAGTTGAGCCGCAGGCCAAGCTGAGATCTGCAGAAACGCCGAAGCTAGCAATCTACTATGCTCATCGCATTCCTCAAAGCTGGCCAATCGTGGCGCTCATGCAATCATAGGTTCGATAATTCTGAACAATGTTCGGATAAATGTTAGTTCTGAGTTGTTCTTTTCTTGAAAGAAATTGTCAAGTGGCAATCGGAAACGATATTAACCATTCGAAGTATCATCCTGAATTGGATCATTTCCAAGTCACAGAAGTTCCATGGAATAATCTTCTGCGGTTCTATCCTGCTGCAGGATCAATTCCAAATTCATACCCAGTGGAATGGTTTTAATGAATCACCATCAATATGATTGCTGGTGACATTTCTATTTCTTCCGCCTCTGTTAACTTCGGGTTCAAGAGAAGTGCTTGTTGAAATGTTTCAAACAGGATTTTCGTTATTTTGAAGGTTAAACGTAAGCTTTTGTGCTGACTGTGCCGTTCTTGCACCTTCCAACAGTGCTGCCGCAATTCCGGATGCGTGAGCTAAACCTATGTCCAATTCAATCACATTTCAGAACGTAGAGCAGTAAGCGATCTATTCTTTTGACAGCTCAGCATTCATTAATATTGATTGGATTTAAGTTCCAGTTGTTCAAATGCATCTTTTTCAATCGTTCGCTTTATTTATTCTTGGTACTTTTTGTGCGATTTCAATATTTGTTACGATGACGAGAAGAGGTCGTGCTTACAATGGCAATACTGCAACGTCGTAGGAAGAGAAACGTGCTATTGAAAGAGTATCAGTTCGCAAATGGAATGTGGATGCTTACAGCTCCAGCAAAATAAAAATTCCAAAGTGCTGAATAACCTTAGCTAACCTTAACCCCCTTAACAATAAAAATAGAAAAAATATGCTTTCCGTTTTGATTTGGTTCCTATATCTGTTGAGCGCTTGACAGTCGTGTGAGCTAAGATGCAGACTAACGTGCTTACATACACAGGACCTCGAACCTGAGATCAAATCAGATATTTGGTTATTCTTTGAAAGATAAATGCCATTATAGAGATCAGTTCTACTTAGGCATCGCAGCGGGCCCACGTGGCCTGAAAGAGAGAGCGATTTGACGCTCTCAGCCATAGCAAGGCTGAAACCGGAATTAAAAGTTCTTACTACTGTGGGCAAAAAGTAAGGTGAATATGTTTGTAAAAATGAAAAATCTTTATTTATTCTTCTAAATCAATTTCATCCCCTTTAAAGTAATCCCCTCCCGATAAAATACACTTATGCCAACGTTTTTTCCAATCCTCGAAACATGCCAAATAGTCCCTTTCCGGTATAGCCATCAACGCTTTCTTCGATTTTGCTTTTATCTCCTCAATCGACTCGAAACGCGTTCCCCAAAGTGGTCTCTTGAGTTTTGGGAATAGCCAGAAGTCACACGGAGCCAAATCAGGCGAATACGGTGGTTGCGGAACGATATGCGTCGAATTTTTTATGACTTTTTTGCAAAAAATTGAAAGCTTTCGGTACCAAACGAGATTTGACTTTTCGTAGGCCCAAATGGTCTTTCAAAATGGTTTTCACAGATCCTTCTGATATTCCGATCATATCAGTAAGGTCTCTAACAGTCAACCGACGATTTTTGCGGACTAATTCCTCCACTTCATTGACGTGTTGGTCATCTGTTGACGTCGATGGTCGTCCGGAGCGCTCCAAGTCATCCACACGTTCTCGACCCTCTTTGAAGTCTTTGTACCACTTATAAACATTTTTTTGTGACATGGTAGAATCACCAAAGGCCTTCCGCAACATCCTCAACGTTTCCGCAGCCGACATTTCATTCCGTAAACAAAATTTGATGGCACTTCTCTGCTCAGACATTGTAAAAATCGAAGAATGCACTCTTGGTCGTTTGGAAAACACAAGCGTAAATATATTTCTGATAATGACATTCACATGAAATTTGGCACAGATGTCATCAACAGTCCTGCCAACTCAAGAAAAAAAAACCTGCCCGAATTGTTAGCCCCGCGAAGTTTAAATTTACCCTTACACCTTTCTTTTTGCTCACAGTAGTACTTTAATTACATGGCTCAGAGAATGCGCTAGAGAAAACTCTCACGGGGTACGGGTAGGGAAACACCACAAATGCAATCTGAGAATGTGCTTGGCCTGCCAACTTGTTTTTTGGCCAGGGGGTCCGAGAATTTATGAAACATGTTTGATAATGGTCAGAGGTACCTTCGAGAAAAAGAAAATGGAAGCTAAAAAGACAAAAAATAAACAATTAAAAAGTCATTTGGAGGAATTTTTACGGAGGACTGACTAGTGGCGCTAAATGAAGCTGTCAAATCTTATCTTATTTGACTAAAAAAAAGCATTTCGATGCAATTTTCACTCTTCATAAATGGTCCTCCTCCTCCAGCGCCGCTCAAAGTGCCCCCATAAAAACAGCCATGGCAACCCAAAGCCTCTGCATTCATCAAAGAGACTTCCAGTTTACGTTTTTACAAAAAGATTAACTTTTCTTCATGTAGCTCCGACCTTGTCTGTGGAATATCACAGAAAAAACGAGAGCGTAAGTTAAAGTCGGCCCTGCCCGACTTCGAAATACCCGTTACTCAGCTCAGCTCGGATAAGTATGCAACATTTTTTTAACTCGGCCATTTATTATCCGATCCTTTTGAAAATTTGTGAGATTGTAGATATTGGCCACATAAACTACACTGCAAAATCTGAGCTCGATATCTTAAAAATTGTGGGAGTTATTCAATATTTTTTATTGCGGGGGCGGGAGGGGGCGTGGCCAAAATTTGAAACAAACTTGATCTGCCTAGAGACAATACTAGCTTACGTATAAAATTTGGTTGCTCTAGCTCTTCTAGTCTCTGAGATCTAGGTGTTCATACAGACGGACGGACGGACGGACGGACAGACGGACATGGCTATATCGACTCGGCTGTTGATGCTGATGAAGAATATATATACTTTATGATATCGGAGATGCTTCCTTCTGCCTGTTACATACATTTGCACGACTTTAGTATACCCTTTTTACTCTACGAGTAACGGGTATAAAAACCCTTTGACCACATAAAAGTGAAGAGTGCGTGGGAAAGTGTTGGCGCGGAAATAATAAAAGAAGCTTAGTTAATTGTATTGGACTTAATCGCATTAATTAATAAATGTCTCTCAGCGTATGACTGCAAAAGCGCTTGGCATTCTCGCAGAGACAGTCTGAGGTATTATCGCGGCAAGCGCGGTAAAAGTGGAAGTGCCGGTGGCTTCCAGCTGGAGCAGCCACAACAGCTGACCACTAATGTGGCCGTTTCTTTATTTTGCCATTTTGGCTTATATATGGCCATACTAAAAATTTATGTGGATGATAAGTTAATAAATTGCAATTTTGCGTCATAAATTTTCCGCTGTCCTGGGAACAGGCCTTAAGCGAACAACAGCTGACTAGTACAGGTTTACCGTTTTCGATTCAGTGACATTTTGCTGCTTTCTGGTCACCCTACAGTCTCAGAGGCCGCTCTAAAAATTATGAAACAATTCTCGCTGCGAGAAAATTCTCAGCGTCTCCGTACTTAGCTTTATCCATGATACAACAATAAAGCTAGGGTGCTCGCAGTATGCGCGCTCAACAAAGTACTTAAAACGTTCAGTGTTTCGCCTTCTCTTGAAGCGTGAGAACCGTCGCGCAACAGCTCAGTACGTACCGTGATACAACAAGAGAGGCAAGGTGGCTTCAGTGTGAGTTCTCTGCAAAGTACATTCACGGTCAGTGCTGCGCCAACTGACGCCGCCCCACCTGTATTGTTGCATCATGGTACTTACCTTTATTCTTGCATCTTGGCTTTAACATTGCTTTTGCTTTTGAGATCAACCTATTAATATGATGGTTTAATGGTGAATGGCTTAAAGTTTTTTCAGTGTTGTAAAATGCTTAAATATAACAGTGCTTGAAACTGCTAGCTCACGAGCCGCCAACTCAGGACCTGTTCAGCTCGCGGCCCGAGACAAGGAGCTGCAAGCAAAAAGCGATTCCGCCGAACCTTGGAATAAAATTATATTTCTGAAAAACTCAAGTTAATTACCTATAGATCTTGTTTTGTCTGTTGGAAATTGCTACTAACTACTTGTCCAACACCAATTCTGAGCCAAAACAGATGCACATTACAGGAGAAGTCCCTCAAGGCTATTACTCACCCGAGGCAATCAGTAAAGCTTATGTGTGATCAACCTAAAATGGACTATCCCAAGTGTTCTACAAGTCGCATTCGATCCAAAAGGGGCCAAAAGGAATGTGGAACTGGTAGTACTCATGGGTATGACTCGCCGAACATAGTTCAGAAGCTGTGCTCATTATTACCAGAAAGCCTCTCGAAAAGAGGCCGGCGCTTGAATAGAGTTATAAACAGGGCCGGATTCCGGTAAATAGCCTCGTGACTGAACAGGCGGCTTAAACAGATCAATTTTTATCTGTCGCAACAGTTGACAGGACATGGATGGTTCACGTTCTTCCTTGGCACGTCCCAAACGACATAGACTGCCAGACAACCAAGACGCAGAACATGTCATCTGTCCCATAATTAATCATGAAAGAACATGAGCTAAGCATGGAAGTGGGATGGACATAAGCCGCTTTTAATCTGCCAAATGCTTGATTCTGATTATTTTTACATAGGAGTGTATCCTAGAAGATATCCCATAGTGACCGACAATTTGATTTTTTATCCAATTAAGTTCCGTTGGGTTTCGTATATGAAAATATCAAACATCCGAGAAGAGTATCAAAATACAGCAGGAGAATGATTGATGAATGTAAGCGAGCTGAGTTAAACCACTGACACAACCCACACAAACGAGTATGTGTGAAATATACCATAAACTGGCCAGTGCAGTACAACAATCATCATCATCATCATCATCATCATCATCATGCAGGCCATACAGGATTAGCAGCAAGGATCTGCCATTCTTATGGACCTTTTGCCCGCTGTGTGTGATATTAAATATAATTGAATTGATATGAAACATTCAGGACAGCAGGCAACAATGGCCATCCACATGGCAGACACTCATTTTTATGTTTATTGTCCGCATACGAACAACGCACACACACCCACATAGCCTCACGCACACACATATGCAAATGTGTAGCTGAAAAGCGGCTGCTGCTCTGGCTGGTCCTTCTGACAAGCTTATTGATGACTGTTTGGCAAATGCAGAAATTCTTACCCAACTTTAATATAAGAAATATCCATTCTCAAAGGAGCAAAAAAGCGCTCCTTCCGCCTTGCATTCTCTTCCGCGCAGGACCGCCCAGAGGGAATAGAAAAGAATCCATTTATGTGCATGCTTGTGGGTCACATTTCATTATTCATCATTTTCTCGCCTCTCCTTGCCTCGGGTTTCACTCCTAAAATAATGAAATTATAATAATCTGCAATGTTTCCAGTGGACACAAAAGAATTATGAGCGAACTACGGCAGCAAGTGCTGATGACAGTTTTGCTATTCCTTGCCACTGGACAAACCAATGGCAGTGCATTAAATTCGAGTAAAAAGTAATTGTCAGCCACACAGAGCGACACTCACTTAGTTGGAATTAGCCATAAATGTTGACCAAAAAATGCCAGTTGACTGGCAAGTTCTCAACACGCATAAAAACTATGGGAAACTGTGGAAAACTTTTCCACATTTCTATTCATAATTCAGCACATAATTATGGTCGGCCATCTCTTTCTAACTCCGGACAGTCGAAATATGTCAGCAACTTTTCAAAACTGTTACAACGCCAATTTGTCTACAAAAATGTTGTCCATCCCCAACCCCTTCGCTCTCTCTCTCTCTCGCCCTGTCAAATATTATTTCAACTCACATCCTGCTGAAATTATGCAAATATTTAGATATACTTTTTTGCCCAGCTTATGCATTATGCTAAATAATTGCCGGCGTGTTTTTTTACGGATTTTCCCAAAAGCAATTCGGCGGGTTTCATCCACTTGGTCAGGTTATGCAAAAATGTTGCGTTAATTATCGCAAAATGCCACAAAATGTTTGCGTTTGCCACCAGACAATTTATTTTTTGTTTAATTTTGTTTGCTTTTGGCCACGCGTAATTACATGAAGAATTCATGTGTGAAATTTTGTTATTGTTTTTCGTACATTGTTTAACTTTAAAACATTTATTGGATTTTGTTAGCGGCAGACAGAAACAAACAGAAACGAATATCGGGCAGTGGCGTAGAGTGAATGTCCTTACTGCGTGTTTTTCATGAGTTCTGGGGAGCTTCTAGTCTCGCATTTTCAGGGGTCGCTTTTAAGGGTAGCTGTAGGAAGGAATCGTTCTGCAGAATGTTGGTCATTGTAAGTTGTTGGTACAAGCCCTCTGTTAGCTAAGATCCTACAGTTTTTTTCCTACAGCAACTCAGGAGCAGGTGACGTTCTCCGCAATGAAGCTGTGAAACAAGAAGGCGCAACATTTCTTTATGTATTTTTGAAGCATGGATCCAGATGTACAGATGTAGAATCGAACATAGGATCAAAGACAGCGAAGCTTGACTTAAGGAAAATCCGCAAGATAAGAGCTCAGAACTCTGTTTGGTTCACCCACACTGCGATGTTGCCTGATTATTGTATGTCACTTATCTGACAGACTGTTCAGACTGAATAGAATAGTTGAGAATTTTCTGAACATGAATGGTAACAGTCAGCTGGGACCTCTGGCAGCAAGTGGAACCTTAAAATTCTATAATAATAATAACTATCTTTTTTCCGATATCAACTTGGGAATTGAGGAGTTTTAAATAAAATATCTGTGGGTTGATAACAAAAAAGAAAGTCGTTTAAGTCGACTGTTATATGATCTGTACCAGAGATCTGCACGAGTGCCTGTTTTCTTGACTGGAGTACACTCGCTGAAAAAGCGTACGCAGTACCACTCGACACTCAAAATGTGTAGTCAAATGATATACTCACTCATTTTCGTACTAGTACTTCTGTGACTGGTGTCTGTTTTGAGCGGATGTCAAATTTGATTGTCTCTGCTTTGAGCGACACAGCATGTTGCTTTCGTCTTTGAGGTAGCGGACGCACTAGCACTTTGCAGTATACATACTAATTTTACTCAGAGAGCGAAGAGGAATACGCAAAATACTCCGTGCTCTCAGCTCACACACTACTAATATATATGTATGTATTGTGTATTGCTCTTTCCTCTTCCTCCGCCTCCAAATCCTCCTCCTCCTCATACAATGCAACAACAATGCGCACAGAATTCGGTTCTGCTGACGTCGACGTCAAAGCAGAGTCGTGAATTAGAGATCAATTTGCCGAGGAAGGAAAAAGACGGACAGAAGCCGAAGACATATCAGAGAGCGGACACACAAAGCCAGCAGTAAAAAAAATACAACAAGAAGCAAGCATGAGCAAAAAAATTACTCAAGTGAGTGAGCGACAAGTAGAAAATGCGTTGCCAGAATTGTTGGTGGATAATTCCACACTCAAATTTTTGAGCTCTCTTTTCGTATGAGTATTAGCAATAAGCAACGCGCACACTTCGTGTGCGAACCACAAATATGCCGCGAGTAGAAATACTACTGTATACATTTTGTTGCAGTGCTTGGGACACTCGGGTGTGAAAATATCAAGTACTTATGCAGTGCACTTGTAGTTGCAGTGCACTCGTGCAGATCTCTGATCTGTACCAATACAAGTAAGTGATCAGTTTACATTTTGAATCTGCAGTTGCAGCTGTAAGCGGCGCTGCTGCAGTAAACATTCTTTTGCTCATAACTCGACCATCACTCATCCGATTTTTGAAAATTCTAACAATAAAACTGTGGGAGATATGACGTTATCTTTAAATTGTGAGGGCTGAGGGCGCAGTTTTCGGATTTGATTAAAAAACCAGAAAGAAAGTCGGTCAAGCCCGACTATAACATACTCTGTACAAACGAAATTACACGCTCAGCATAAATTTTGATGCTGCAGTAGCAGCTGAAAGCAGCGCTGCTATTGCGCTTTTGATTATAACTCGACAACCGTTTATCCGATCTTCACCATTCCTTTAAGGGATCGATAAGTTATCTTGATTTCTAAATATGTCTAGAAAAAACAAACCATTTATCTTTAAAAGTGTCGGAGATATGACGTGTTTTCTAAATTGCGAGGGCGGGACGGGGCGTGGCCAAAATTGAAAGTTATCTTGATCTGCCTGCAGATATAATAAGCATATGTCCCATACATGTCAAACCTCTAACTCTTACCATCTCTGAGATCTGTGCGTTCATACGGACAGACGAACATGGCTATATCAACTCGGCTGTTGGTGCTGATCAAGAATATATATACTTTATTGGGGCAGAGATTTTGTTGGTTCACGTATCTACTCAACCAGAAATGAACATAGTCCCTGAACACAATTTTCCGATAAAAAAGTGGCATACATTTGATTATTAAATTAAATAATCTTCATGCGTTGTTCGTTTAAAAGTCGATTCATGGTTAAATTGAAGACCAAAATGAACATGTTTGACAGTAACATGTGACACGAAAACAGCTGAGCTGCCAAAAACAGTTTTGCCAACATTTCCATATGTCTTTAGGTTGCAAACATCGATCTATAAAACTGTGAGCGGGCGGAGGCGTGCCAAACAGGTATCTCATCTGTGCGGTCATACGGTACAGGGTAGGTAGTGTGTGAGCCAGCAAGAGGTCGTAGGTTTGTTTTCTGCGCAGCACCGCTCACCTTTTCTAGCTAATGACGCCAGCTTATCAAACATTTGCCGGTCGGATTCGGCTTTCAACTGTAGGTTCATTTCTCTTGTGTGAACAAGAAAGAAAGTCGGTCAAGCCCGACTATAACATACTCTGTACCAAGAAATTTTGTCTTTTGATCATAACTCGAAAACCGTTCATCCGATCTTCTTTATTCCTTTGGCGGATCGATAAGTTATTCTAATAACTAAATATGTCCAGAAGGAACAAGCCATCTATCTTCAAAACTGTGGGAGATATGACGTATTTTCTAAATTGCGGGGGCGGGAGGGGGCGTGGCCAAAATTGAAAATAAACTTGATCTGCCTGCAGACATAAGAAGCATATGTCCCATACACGTCAAACCTCTATCTCTTACCATCTCTGAGATCTGTGCGTTCATACGGACAGACAGACGGACAGACGGACATGGCTATATCGACTCGGCTGTTGATGCTGATCAAGAATATATATACTTTATGGGGTCGGAGATGCTTCCTTCTGGATGTTACATACTTTTGCACAAACTTATAATACTCTATGTACCTACGGTACAGAGTATAAAAATGGAAGAACGCAAGGCAAGAGGTCGGGTTAAAACGAGAGCGTAAGTTAAAGTCCTTACCTCAAGCGGCTCAGATAAGTATGCAACGTTTTTTTAACTCTGCCATTTATTATCCGATCTTTATGAAAATTTGTGTGATTGTACATATTGGCCACATGCACTATACTGCAAAATCTGATAGCTTACAAATTGTAGGAGATATTTAACATTTTTTATTGCGGGGGCGGGAGGGGGCGTGGCCAAAATTTGAAACAAACTTGATCTGCCTGCAGACAATACAAGCTTACATCTAAAATTTGGTTGCTGTAGCTCTTTTAGTCTCTGAGATCTAGGTGTTCATACAGACGGAAAGACGGACAGACGGACGGACGGACGGACGGACAGACGGAGATGGCTATATCGACTCGGCTGTTGATGCTGATGAAGAATATATATACTTTATGATATCGGAGATGCTTCCTTCTGCCTGTTACATACATTTGGACGACTTTAGTATACCCTTTTTACTCTACGAGTAACGGGTATAAAAAACTTAGGGATCGTCCAGATCCAGAAATTTCACCCTGAAACTATGTGTCTAAAATCAATTCCTAGCTGCCGCTGAGAATCATAAAGATTTGAAGTATTTGAACAATTTAAATTTAAAGCTTGTGGTCCGGAATTGAGGTCGCTGTCCAGGGGGTGTAATTTCCACATATCTGAGAAAGTTTAAAGTGTTATCATTCTCAAAGGAGCTTGCTGCCGCACTGTTCTGATCTATGGAATTCACTTGCTTAAGAGTATGCAATGCAACTTTCTCAGAAAAGTCGCAAAATTATATTATAATGGAGATACAAAACTAGTGTGATTAGTTTGTGCAGGCTTTACCAAGCTCCTTTAATCGGTTTCCTCTCAGTTTTCCACTGCTGGCAGTTACAGGACAATAAAAATATTGCCCATCAATTATCACAAGTGAGTTCATCACAGTCCGCGTGCACTTGCTCCATTGAGTGTGCTCTGCTACTGGCGAAAAAGTTATTCTCTGGGTCCCCAACCCCCTCCACCCCACCACCCCATCACCCTCTGTCAGCCAGCACCCGCGCATTTTTGTAACAAAATCTGTGAGAGTTTAATATGTATGGCTGCCTGGCAGCAGGTTTATGAGCACACACACGCACTCGCACAAGCATGCTGCATATTGTCATAATAGAGCAAGCGTGATATATTGAATTTTGCAGTCAATAAACGTTTTATGATCACAGCTGCACACATTTTAAAAGTTGTCTGCCATTCCAAAAGGGCGAACTCCAGTCAAGTGTGGCTAAGCTCTGGGCTCTAATTCCTGTTTGCCATCCATCGCATCTATCTTTTTTCTGTTCGCTTCGCTGTGGGAGTATCATCTCCCTGCATATGCGTCAGGGATATCCGCAAGTGCATGGAAATGCCTAGACTAGCTTCCAAAGCCGGCGAATGAAAGTGGATTGAAAAAAGCGAAAAAGGCAGAACACATTGCTCGTGGCCAGCAGGAGAAAGCTGTCAATGAAGATGAAGCAAAAACAGAAGCAGCAACAGCAAGAGTCAAAGAGATATTGCGCCACGCCCAGGCAACAATGATAGGTGGGCAGGAAATTGAGGCAGTCAGAAGACACTCGATGCCTTGACAGCATTGATTATGCTGCGTTACCAAACAGGATTCCTTTTTCGATTTGAAACAAGGGAGTAAAATGTACACACACTCGCGCACAAACTCAAGCGACAAAGAAGGCGAAAACAAAAATAGACTGGCAAAAAAACGCAGGCAAAGAGGTTTACAAGTTCTCGTAAGGCGGCTTAAGCGATTTGCGAGTTTATGGAAAGCCAAACTCACTTGCCGCACAAACAACAACAAAGTGGAAATCCTATGTGTGGGTGCGGGAAGCGGGGCGGCGGTTGTATTGTTAAACAAATGGAAAATTGCTTTTTGATGTAGTCAGTCGAGTTTTGCTTTTCCAGGCGGACTAAGTTGAAGGGTTTTGCAGGGCTTTAAAGCGCCTAAAAGTATGCCACAAGGCAGCTGCATGTTGCACTCGATGGATTTACGGCGACAGGCGAGAACGAAGCCCGATGACGATGTTGATGACGATGATGATAGTGTTGGTGGTGGCTGTTGCAAATTCAATATTGTTGCCCGGCAATGCGGCCCCCCAAAACGATGCACAAAATGGCCGCCAACTGCTGCCCCTCTTATGACGCGCTGCTTCAATTTGTATAAATCTCATGTTGTGTTTTTTGTATCCTGTTGCAGATGCTGGCCGAGCCATGCTGCGCGATGTCAATTTGGTGATGCAGCCGCCAGCAGTGCGGCGTGGCCAGTCGGTGGCTCTACTCTGCAACTACCATCTGGACGGTGCGCCGCTTTACTCAATTAAGTTCTACCGTGGCCAAATGGAGTTCTATCGCTTTACTCCCGCCGAGTATCCCAATACGATGGTCTTCCACTATCCCGGCATACGGGTGGACGTGAGTCACTGTCTCGCCTGCAGGCCATTATTGATCAAAATTAACATTTACCCTCTACAGGAGAGCAGCTCGAACGCCACGCAGGTATTCATACGCAACGTCAGCTTCGGTCTGTCCGGTCAATTCAGCTGCGAAGTGACTGCCGATGCGCCGCTTTACTCCACCTCCATGGCCTATGCACAAATGCAAGTTGTGGGTAAGGAACTGTTAAGGTTAAAATTTAAATTCCAACCCTAGGTCGAGCATTATTCATGACACTGCCTTGACAATCTTCGTTTTGAACCCAGTGCAGTGTTATTTGGTTTTACCTGGTCCATGGAAGATTTGGTTTCATATTTAAGTTCGAGCGAAAATTCAAACTGCAGAAGAAACGACTGAGATTGTGTTAGTAAAAGTCGCTTTAAAGCCCTTCATTTGTGGTAATTAGGCCTAAAAATGGTGCCAAAGACATCTTAACCTTACATTAACTTTTTGGATAATTTTTTTCTGATATGGGGCATAAAACTACCTAACAGGATTGAATTTTGTTTCTAAGAGTCAAATATTGCCCCAAATGAGAAGCATAAACCAAGTATACCAATACCTTGTTGTTTACTTCTTCTTTCTGAAACACTTATTGAAATTTGCAATTTGAGCTCTACTTTTCCTTACTTGGATTCGAGCTCGGGTCCTCCGGTTATTGAACACTAATGACATTCCGACTACACGTTGTTCGCCATTGTCGATACGCGAGACTTGGGTTCAAGTTACCCTAAGAAAACCAGTCCTTTTAACTGGCCAAGTTTTCAGTCAGTTTATTTGATAGGAAATACTCACTTAAACTACTAGGTCACTTTTCCTTAACGTTCGTAATGTCGCAAGGACAGTTAAAGCTTTGAGTTATCAACAAGCAAATTGGTTAGGGTGTTAAAACCGTTGACTAAGAATATGGTTGTGAGTTCGAGTCCGTCCCACTGCAGGCGTATACGTATATATAATTTTGTTTATTATTATACCCTTGCAAAGGGTATTATAATTTTGCCCAGAAGTTTGCAACGCATAGAAATATTCATTTCCGACCCCTTAAGCTATATATTCTTGATCAGGGTGACGAGCTGAGTCGATTGAGCTTTGTCCGTCCGTCTGTTCGTCTGTGCGTCCGTCCGTCTGTCTGTCTGTCTGTTTCTACGCGAACTAGTCTCTCAGTTTTAAAGCTATTGAGCTGAAATTTTGCACAGAGTCTTCTTTTTGCTGCACACTACTAATATGTCGGAACCGACCGGATCGGATGACTATATCTCATAGCTCCCATAGAAACAATCGTTCGGAAAACTAGTTTTAGTATGAAAAACTTTTTTCTTAATGGAAACGTCTCCAAACTTTGTCATCGTAGGTTTTATATGTTTTTTTATAATCCTAACAGTTTTCATTAAAATCGGACAACTATATGGTATAGCTGCCATACAAAAGACAGGTCTGAAAAACAGTCTTAGTTAGATAAGCTTTTTTGTTTTTAATGGTAGCATCCTGCAATTTTGTATTTGTTTGTTTCTCGTGCTTTTACCTAGTTCTACAAGTTTTTGTCCAAATCGGATGACTATATCATATAGCTCCTATACGAACGGTAGGTCGGAAAATGGGAAAAAGAGTATTTTTTGAAAATATTTAAGCGAGCACTTGCAAGGGTATAAAAACTTCGGCACAGACGAAGTTAGCTTGGCTTTCTCGTTTTTTAATCTTTTAGTTCAATATCTCTCCTTTTATGTAAGACGATGCCTTGAATGTTGAATTAAATGTACACTCAAAAAAAAAAGTAGAGAACTTCATACTTGGGTCAAGAATTTTCTAGATCAATAGTTCGATAAGTGTGAAAATTCTCGATCCAAGAGGGAAATTCTTGATCTAAGTATGAATTTTTGATCACGTTTTTCTCGATCCAAGAGCTTCAACACTTGATCCAAGTACGAATCATTCTCAAATCAAGCATAATAGTTCTTGAATCAAGTGCTATACATACTCGAATTCAGGAACGCTCATTCTTGAATTAAGGGCTTACAGCATTGTCAAAAACCGAGAATGTTATCAAGAGCTCATCAGATTCAAGACTAAGATCGTTTACTCTTATTCCAACTATGCAACAATTCAAAATAAGTTGATTTTTTTTCATTAAGCCGGGTATCCAGCACAGCGGAAACTAAAAATTCCTGTCAAACTTCATATAAAAAAAACTGTGGCAGGAATTTTTAGTTTGCTTTTTCGTTTGTTGTGTATCCAGCAACACGAACGAAATCCACACTTTATAGATAGCGGCGTATCAAAAGCGGCGTTTCGGAAGCGTGTGTGGAACGAGAAACAGCTGAAATTCGGCCAGGAATATATTGCTGACAATTATTTTGGAAGTGATTAGGCAAAAGATGGAGAAAAAAACTGTGCGCAAGACTAAAAAGAGAATTGAAATTTTTAACGTGAGGAGAAGATAAATAAAATCAAATAAAAGCAGTTGAGGCACGACCATGTCTTTGGCGAATCACAGAGAAAAAGCATTTTGACAACATTTTGGTGAAAAGTGCTTGGGAAAGTGTTGCTGCACAAATAAATATAAGAATATTATGTTCAAAATTATTTAATTCATTAATGGTATAAATGCTTGCTAGCGACTGACTGGAACAACGCTTGAATATAGAGAACAGAGAGAGACACAGAACGCTCCGCTTGACAGTTTGTTTCAATTGGGTTCCACACTCTCAAAATAAATAGCAAATTCCTGGCAGGAATTTTTCGCAGTGCTGGATACAGGCCTTTATGTTTAAATTTATTTCATGAAAAACTAATTGTTAACCATGTAGCAAGTGTTAGGCGGCTCGAGGAATACACAACACGTTAAAGCAGCAACAGTCTTTGCCTATCAACTGGCAGTCGCACAGCCGTCGCTCCATGCCAGCAATGCCATAGCTGGTTGGGAGTTCCAAGGCAACATGCGTGCAAAAATCGATTGCGCTCTCCGCTAGATAGCTTCTGCACACAACCCTTTTCCATAAACAAACAAAACTGAGAGATTGAGTTCGAGGCTGTGTTCTCTCAAATGTGCTTGCTCTCCTCTCTGTTTCTATACCTCAGTCCCCTTGCCTATGATGCAACAATACAAGGTGGGGCGGTGTCAATGTGATGCGTACTTTTGCCAAAAGCTTACGCTACAAAAGTACGCGCAGCACTAAACGTGAAGGTACTTCGCAGAGAACTCACACTGATGCCACCTAACTTCTCTTGTTGTATCATGTCCTTGCCTAAATACGCTACACTCATGGAAAAATACACTGATATTTTAATATTTACACTTTGACTTGAATATTTTCACCATTGATTTAGCGTTAAATATGGAATTCGTATATATAAAGAGGGCACACTTCAAATTTAATATTGGCAATAGTTAAATTTAACATGGAAATAGTTAAAAACTTTTTTTTTTTAATTAAAAATTTTGCCAGCCAACCTAAACTCAAATTTCTTTGTATTGGGAGGAGGAGGAGGAGATTATGTCCAGGAGTAGAATTCTTTTGGAATTGGTTCTGAAAAACTGCGAATTATATTAATTTTACAAAAGTTTCAACTCACTCTGTGTAGGACTCGAACTCGGGACCTCTGGACCTCAACTCGATTGGAATGCCGTCTCAACCAGTTGTGCCATCGCGTGTGCTGGGTGATCGACGGCTAAAATACTACATATATTGAACTATTGTGCCTTCGCACTCACGTAATACAAATGTATTGTACCTACCACTTGCCTAAAAGTATTCAAGCAGTATCTTTCTTGCATTTCGCAAAGAGTCTCAAGTTTAAAGTCCCTGCAGTTCCAATATAACAGGGAAAATTAAAATTTGTGTCTGTTTACTGATTGTCAAGCGATGTTTCCCCAGTTCACAGATAGCCTTATTAAAAAGCGAGACCAATTTATAAAAAAGTAATCTTTGAGGGAAGTATCGACAATTTCCCGAATGGATGACAAATAGCCATACCATAGATCGCTTATTTATCTCTTATATGTTAAAAATGTGAAGTAATTCGTTGGGGGTTGGTCATGGATCGGATAGTTGACTTAGAAAGTTCAGCTTAAAAAGAATGATTTTATCACTATTTTCAATTTAAAGTATAAACCCAAAAATACTTCGAGCATTGCACAATTTGATGTCTGCACACTCTGTCTTCTTTTATATGGTGGGAACTATTTATAGAACTATAGAGCCTGTAGAGTCGCCAAGAGGTTAAGATCCTAAGCATTACCAACAAAATTATACTTTAATTCCTGTAGCCAATCCCAGGCTGAACACGAGTTGACAAGTCACAGTCATATCTTAGTTTTCGTTTCCAAGATATGGGCGAATTTGACCGTTTTAGAAATTTTGTAGGCCATACTACGCTGTAATTGCTGATTTTTTGATGCCTCTAGGGTAGTAGGCATTCCAATGCTTCTGGTAAAAATGTAACACGCTGTGTTAGTATGGCCAAAAGTGTCGAAATTGACCTTCCATCTGCTACGGGCGATTGTTTTTGACGGATATATTTCGAAACCTTTTCATCATATAGTTTTACATATGCACTAATTATGCAATCTTTGTTGCACTTTTGACAGGATCATTAGCAAAATTACAGCGTGTCAAACCCGAAAATAAAAATATAAATTTTAGGAAGGACAACTAGATTTCCACATAAAATTTACCACAAAATTTATAACATTGGCGTAACTAAACATTTATTGAAATGTACAATAACAACATTCCTGGACTGCTATGTTAATATTTGCGGATAGTAGAAGCTTGGGCTTGTATTCAGGAACTAGTTATAGATGCTTCGGATACATTTTACTATAGAACAGTGTTATCTGAGCTCATCTTGAGTAAGAGCAAAACTACGAGATATCTTAAACCATTCCATCTAGACTTTATTTTTCCATCCATCTACATTAGAATCTAAGTGAAATTTTTGCAAATTTTGAGATTTTCTAGACCATTTTATTTATACCATTTACCAGTCTGCATGATAATCCGACCCCAAGCTTATATTTTTTTTAACATTTCGCTAGTTTTAAAAATGTTTGCCCCTCCTTTTAGTTTTTGCTCTCACTGCTGTTTCTGTATATCAAAATGCTGATGTCGATTGCTCGCCTGCTTCGACATTTCTGCAGATCTTCACCTGGCCAGCCTCTTCAGTTTCTCTAAGCAGCTCTCTGGGATTGCATTGATGCATTGTTTTTGAGCTCCGCTTATTTATTAAGATGTGTCTTCAATTTTCTTTAAACTCATGCGTCTAGCTCTATTTGAGGTTCGTACTTTATGAATCCTTGCGGCAGCTTGTACGCCATAGAATTTACTGCAGTTGGATGACTTTAGAAATCTGTCAGTGATTTAAGCCTTAAACTTTACTACGGGTAGGTAGGGTTATTAATTACATTCAAAACCAAATTAAACAGTATCAATGTACAAGAATAACAATCACCGGATCAAGCAGAGCACAAAGCAAAATGTATTTTCCTGCTGAAGTCTATCAATTTGTAATTCTTTATTTCTGCCTTTCAGAATTCCCCGAGAAACGACCACAGCTATTTGCGGAGCAGTCTCGCTACGAGCCCGGCGATGTCCTCCGTGCCAATTGCAGTACGCTGCCCTCGCGTCCCAAAGCCCAGCTAAGCTTTACCATCAACAATGTGCCGGTAAGTGGAAGTGTCGCTGATCTCGTCCCAGCAATTAGCATGTTACGAGCGGATCCCCAGGCTAATCATAGTTCAATTGTAGCCGGGGGTGAGCAGGATTAAGATATCAATGAGTGTGTAGACACATTGTGCATTTCCTGAATGTGTAATTAATGGTTCGTTGTTGGCAACTTCGGGTTCGCGAAGGCCTTTGTCTAATTAAACAGCTTTGACTTGCCTAACGGCATCGTAAATCCTTTATAATTACATCCACCACTCGCTGTTCCCCTAATCCCATCTCAAGCACATGCGACTAAGGCGACGTGCCTTCAAAATTTGTCCCTTATTTATGAATATTAAGTAATTTAATCAAGACGGAGGGGCTCAGCTTACCTACTTAATTAAAGTCCCAAACTCCGCACACAAAATGAAGTCAATAAACCAGAAAAGGGTTTTGTGTGTTGATTTGATTGTGCGATCTGCCTCCGTGTCATTTATCATTCCAAGCAGGGGGTGACGGGCTAAAAAAACAAGTCACATGTCCGGAAAAGTCATATGCATATATAAAGGGACGGAACATCATTAGTCATTTTTTTGCAACAGCTCGGCGACCGCCGCTAATCAGTTGCATAAATCAACAATGCAAAAGTCAGTGGGCGGCAGGGCGTCGACTCCGGATATACCCCAGGGGTATCGTTTTAAAGGCGTTACCATTTTAGGACGGCAATCCGTTTTGACCGCAGGCGGCCTAACCTTTACCCTTTTTCCGCTACAGCTTTGCCGGCTCTCTGTTATTAATCATCAGACACGACATCAAATAAATTGCGTTAAAGTTGTGTGCGGGGCCGAGCTTTTCAAATGAATTTACGAGATGAACAAATTTTCAGTTCAGACACAAAGAATTCAACTCAATGCGGAGGCGAAAAAGAAAACTTATTAAACGCTTCATAAATTTTTATATTATGTCTACCCACATCATCAGACATAACGTGCAGAGTCTGTGTCTCTGTCTCTGTCTCTGACTGTGTCTCTCCGTGTCTTATCCTTAACGCTTTATATCTGTCGCCGTGCCATAGTCTACTTTTGGGGTCACACACAAAACACAAGCCCAAGAGACGTGCACTCGGAAAAATAGATTGTCAGAGTTAAAGCATGAAAGTTGTGTGCTTGAAATGTCCAGTATGTTGAGGAAATATTCATATTAGTTGAATAGTAACCAAGGTTCTTGAATCAAGAATCCAACTACTAACTTACTGTTTTCTAACTGTTGTATGGGTAATAACAAATTTCCCAACATTTCAATTTGTATAGCATTTGTTTAGCACAGAGTTTTATTTTAATGCTTGTCGAGGCAAAGAGTCATGATAGAGTTTTAAAAGTGCTGGTATGAAATATTAATTTCTGGTATTTATGCACAGGCTGATGTGGATGTGCTTTGTGTACGATTGCCCAGCTGGTCCATTATTCTGACGAGAAAAACCCGCCATGCGATGAGAATACAATTTGTAGGGATTCAAACAGTTGTACCAGAGCGACTGTTCCTTGAAGTATTCACTACCTCGGGGGATCTTGGCTGATCAAGCTGTTACAAATATAAGTAGAGATTATTTCTACTCTGGGGAGAATTAGCTTTTAGATAAACAGAGTTATGAGTATCCAGAATCGAGTAAGTAATGTCGAGCTATGAGTATCCAGTATCGAGCTATGAGTGTCAGGTTATGATTACCGAGCTTTGAGCATCAAGCTATGAGTATCGAGATATGAGTATTGAGCTATGAATATCGAGTATCGAGCCATGAACCATATCTAGCTTTGCAAATAGAGTTATGATTATCGAGCTATAAGTATCTACACTGAAAAAAGAAATCAATTCGAAACGAGATTGAAAACAGTGTAATCCCGGATATTCTTGAGCCGACCCTGGAAAAGATTGATTTGATTACCACTTTGATTTTTTAATCCCAAAAAACAGGATCACTTGAAGCGTGCTCCGGGATTACCCTGTTTTCCATCCCGTTTCGGACTGATTTCTGATTTTTTTTTTGTGTAGCTTTGAATATGGAATAAGGAGCTATAATTATCGAGCTATTAGTAACTAGTTATGAGTTTCGTGTTATGAGTATCTTGCTTTACGTATAGAACTATAAGTATCTAGTTATGAGTATCGAGCTAGAAGTATCGAGTAAGAAGTATCGTGCTATGAGTATCGAATCATGAACATCGAGTATCCTGTTATTAGTATTGAGTGATGGCTATCGAGTATCGAGTTATAAGTATGGAGGTATGACTATGTAGTCTCGAGCTATAAGTATAAAGCTTTAAGTATCGAGTTATGAGTATCGATTATCGAGTAAGTGAAAGGCGGAGCTTAATTTATACAGTGTGTTTTCACATCAATGCCTCGTGAGTGTTGGCACTTAATCTTTAACCGAACCGCAAAGAGATTCAGGTTCAGCTAATTTTTCACCTTTGATTTCGTTTAAAGTTCGGTTCACACTTGGGTTTGATAATATGCGAAAAGTAACTTCTTGTAGTTATTTTATCATGGCCTTAGGTATATTAAGTTGATTCAGAGTAAGCTCATTCGGCTCAGTACATTTCCAAGGTGGCTGTCGATATCCACCGAGTTGTTGAAAAAAAAACACACAACTTTTGGCACCGAAGCCCTTTGGCGCTCCATTCTTTCCCAATACACACTTGCAAACAAATGGATACTAGATTGGTAGTTCTTCGGCATGGTTATCGTTAACACAATTGTAGACATGAGCTCAAGGAATCGACGTGCAAGAGCGAGTGATTGTTGTGGAACCTTGGCTGGAGTCTTCTTAAAAAGTTCGCATTTTATATTAATTAATTAAACTCAATCAAATCAAAAGAAAAAACAAAACACCTGCCAATGTGACCATAATTTGTGCAGTCTTTTTAAATCTGGTCACACTGAATCAAAACAAAAGGACTGCCTCTTTTGACAGTTCCTTTGTACTAAGCTTAAGACTACTCTGATGTGAAAGTTAGAACCAACAGGTCTTATTTTCGTACTCACCATAATGATGACACCGGACCAAAGTACTCGCATTTTTCCACAGTGTACGCTCACATGCAGGCCGTTTAACATTTTATCTAGACGCTTTCTTTTCTTGGCCAACTAATGACAAAAGCCAAGACAAAAGTGTGCCGTCTGATGTAGGAAGGAGCCTGCAAGATGGGGAATAGAGTGTGTCACATAAAATTTTATATCTACTGTGTTTATGTTGGCACAGACAAGAACAACAACAACAACAACAACAACATCAACAGCCATTTCGGTGGCAATGGACCCGCAATTTAGTTTCATATGCCCGAGCATTAGATGCCTTTTTGATATTGAATTATGATCTGGGCTGCTGCTGATGGCGCTCTTTAAATAAGATGAAAAATACTGCAATGCATAAATAATACCAGCCAAGAGCTGGTGTTAAAGCCACAGTCCCCCCTCGGCATGTGTGACCCCACTGAGACGGCCACACATAATTTGTTGAAAACTTTCTGTCATATTAATGGAAAAGTAGCACAAAGTGAACAATTTTCTTGTTGGTGGCGAATTAGTTGGGATTAGGGCCTGTCCAGAGCAGCAGCAGCAACGGCAGACGAGGGATTTGGGTGCAAATCGATTTTTGATAAATTATTTATAAAGCCAATTAAAGCAGCTTTCAATGCCCGATGATTAATGAATATTCTCTGACAAAATCGATTGGAAAACAACAACTTAAAGAGTGCCTGCAACTTGGAGCCCGCCCTTGGACTGCATAATGGAGGCAAAGACCCATTTGACAGTGCACAACGGAATTGTTAATGCGTATTTTAGTTTAGTTTGCTGCTGCCTAATCCTTTTCGGGCACCGCATTAACATGTTGTGCGACCATTCGATAATAATTGCCTGGACAAAGCTAACCAAACTGTTTGCCGGGCAAGCGTTTAGGCAAGCAAACGGCAAATGCTCATTTAATTGCCCGGCCGGCGAGCGGCAATGCCATAAAGGTAAATCACAAGAAATATGAGGGTATTTTCACTTTTGGGTCGCTGCCTCTGCTGCCACATGCTTAATTAAAGCGTTTGGCTTCTTAAGAGTTTCTCGTAAATTACGCGGCATTAAATTGCCGGGGCGGAAAGCGAGAGAGCTGCAAATGGCATTTTCTGTCGCTGCCTGTGCCTTTGCCAGCATAAAAATAAAAATAAAATTCAAATAAAAAGCTAAGCCAAAGACGCACAAAAAGGCGAAACAAAAAGTGTTTGTGTGTGTGTGTTAAAAGGGTTAAAAAGCGACCAGCAAGTACCACAGCAGGAGCAGCAGCAGCAGCGCAATAAAGCGATTTTGCTTTTAATGTTGTGGGTGCTGGTGTCTGTGTGTGTGTGCGAGAGAAGCATCCTGTTGTTCTCCCCTCGCCTTACCACGTTGACCCAAATTCTGACAGCACAACCTGTAAGATCTTACACCTTTTTTACATGCATAAGTAAATGGCGCTCGAATGAGTTTGTAAGTGGAAATGAAATGCATATTTATTGTATTTAAATTGCCAACGAGTTTCGTTCGTTCAGAGTCGGGCCCCGGCCCCCTAGGTTGTTGGGCAAGTGGCGCGGAAATGGCAACACATCCATTTGCAAAAATTTCGCCAGCACACTAAAAGCAATGCATTGACAAAAGATGCGCCAAAACGGAAATCGTGTGTGCGAGGAGGTGTCAGAAAGCTATGTCAAATGAAGCGAAGAGACAGCATGGAATTGAAGTATAAGTACAAGCCTTCCTACGCAAAGGGTGTTCTTTTCTAATACCCGTTACGCGTAGAGTAACCAAAGTAGTGAAAGTGTAGGTAACAGGCGGAAGAAAGCATCTTCGATAACATAAAGCAGTGGCGTAGCCAGGATTTTTTCAGGGGGGGATGGGGGGGGTTTTAACAAATTTTTTTTAATCGCTTCTTTTTAAATAAAGTATTTATTCAATTTGCATTTGTATGAATTTTTGTATTTAAGATATTGTATATAAATTTATTTGATTGCTATTTCCAATCTCCGTTGCTCCATACCAAGTATATTCAGAACGTTATCGGCGCTGACCTTAATGTCACGATGAATATATAAAAGGGCTAATCCATATAAGCGGGTTTCCCCAATTGAATTTCGCAAATAAGTTTTTAAAATCTTCAAAGAAGAAAAAGACCTTTCGGCAGTCGATGTCGTAATTGGCAATGCCATGAATATTTGCAGCAAAATACAAACATTTGGAAACAATATGTAATCTGTTTTCTGCATTGCTTCTTGCAGGGATTCTGGATGCACAGCGGTGGTCATATGTCGTCTCCAAAGCTTTATTTCGGAAAGTCCCTCAGCCATTGAGCAGTTAACAAACGTAGCGTAGCGTTCCAAAATGGTTTTTGCATTGTTGTCATCCTCGGAGCTCCAATTTTGACTATATTTTTGAATGCAGCTGAAGCCAAGGAGCACTGATTTATGATTGGAAAGCCTCTGTTTAATCTGTGACAATGCAGAATCCAAAAATGGCAGAAATATAGCAACCTTAAAATGCATTTCTGCAGTTGCATTTGGTTTTGAGTGGTCGGAGATAGCTTTTGTCAGCCCTGATAAACGTCTGGGGATCACAATAGAAATGCCATTTTCGTTGCAGAATGCTGAAACCTCGGAAAATATGTTTTCAAACACAGCATCAGCATTTTTTCGCATATCTTCCAGTTCGGATGTAGTAGTCTCTGCACATTTCATCGCTGTTTCCAAGTCCGCTGATTTAGTTCGAAGAAGCCGGCTAAGGGGTAATGTGACTGCGAATATGGCTGCTATGCTTCTTATTGCACACTGAAACTCTGGGGTCTTAATCAATGTAACCAATTGATACGCCAATGATGCACTCGCACTGTCATCCCATTCTGCAGGTGCGAGCTTTTTGGAAGTTTATCTCATTTTGTAAATCGTTTTTTTTTCTAATTGAAATTCTCAGGGGGGGGGGGGTTTAACCCCCAAAACCCCCCCCCCCCCCTGCCTACGCCACTGACATAAAGTATGTATACTCTTGATCATCATCAAGAGCCAAATCGATATAGCCAAGGCTGTGAGTCTGTAGGAGCCGTTAGAACTCAGAGACTAAAGCAGCTATGGCAACCGAATTTAAAATATAGACTCCTACACAGATAAAAACAAGAAAGAAGGTCGGCCAAGCCCGACTTTAAAATACTCTGTACCAACGAAATTAAACGCTCAGCATAAATGTTGATGCTGCAGTATCAGCTGAAAACGCGCAGCGAACAGTCTTTTGATCATAACTCGACAACCGATCATCCGATCTTCACCATTTATTTGGCGGATCGATAAGTTGTTGTGATTGCTAAATATGTCTAGAAGGAACGAACCATATATCTTTAAAATTGTGGGAGATATAACGTTTTTTCTAGATTGCGGGGACGGGAGGGGGCGTGGCCAAAATTGAAAATAAACTTCATCTGCCTGCAGACATAAGAAACATAGGTCCCATACATGTCAAACCTCAATCTCTTACCATCTCTGAGATCTGTGAGATCTGGACATGTTGATGCTTATCAAGAATATATGTGGTTTATGGGGTCGGAGATGCTTCCTTCTGGCTGTTATATACTTTTGCACAAACTTATAATACTTTATGTACCTACGGTACAGAGTATAAAAAGGATATGAAAAAATATCCATTGGATGATTTCCCGAATCCATTTGGGAAGAATATGTCTTAAATATCCTTTTAATTATCCAACGGAGAAAAAATCATCCAAAAACGTGGCCAAATTGTAAATAAACTTGATCTGCCTGCAAGTATAAGAAGTATGTGTCTCCCACATGTCGAACTTCTATCTCTTACCATTTCTGAGATCTGTTTGTTCAAACAGATAGACAGACATTCGGACAGATTGACATGGCTATATCGACTCAGCTGCTGATGCTGTTCACGAATATATATACCTTATGAGATTGTCGATGTTCCATTCACGAAATAGTGCATTTTCAAGCTGTGTTGGCTGCTCTTGAATTGCCTCTAGCTGCTCTTCTGATCAATTATGATCTTCGTCGCTGAAGACAATTTTCGAAAAATCACCGATGTCGCAGTGCTCAAATCTGGTGAAATTGAAAAAATTCAATGATTTATAAGCGTTGTTCGATTGTTAATCTATTAATAATGAAACGGCAAACCTTACTGAGCATTTTGACAAGAAACTTACACTGAAACCAAACTTCCTTGTTTTCTTTTAAATGTGGTCTAATTAATTTTGTGTGACTCGAAAATGGCCACGCTAAAACAATGTCTTATTGTTACCGGTCAGTTCGGCTCAGACCTGAATCATAGCTGAACCAGCCCTGAAATGGAAGGACTGGTATTGAATTCATGGCATTGCTTCAATGAGTTTCAGCCAAGAATTTAACACATACATGACCTGCTACGTTATGACCTTAGCTGAATTCAGGCATGATTCATTTCTAAGTTTCATGGGAAGTATTAAAACAGGCCTGAATTCAGGCAGGAAATTCAGTTATTCCTACTGCTCAGGACTGAATCAGCCTGAAACGTTAATCTGCAGTGTAGTTACAGGTTAAAAAATAAGTGTTACTCAGTAAATTGATATTAAATGAGTCTTTAAATGTTCTAAATGATCATCGATACATAATAGAATAGATTTTGCGTTTATCTGACACATAGGTTCAAGCCATAACCTTCACCAAAAAACTTCAAACAAATGAATCCTGCACAGAAGAATAACAACAAAGCACTTTTAAATGACTGGTTGAGTTTTGCCGTTTTATGTAAATGCTGCTCGTCTCTGGAATTCATAGCCACAAAACATGAAGTCGATCAGTAGCTCACAAGCATTTAGTAGCATTTTAAAAAGCCACTTCCAAAAAAAGCCACTTCCAAAACAAGTAAGGGCGCTGCAGTCGAGTTTGCCGACCACAAAATACCCTGTTCATTTATTTTCATTTATTTGTTTTTGAATTTTTGAAGATGTCATCCTAAATGTAGGCAATACTTTTCTAGTCCTGCTGCTTTTATCAGCTCAACTGTTTCGCTTATAACTCCGGTGTTTTCGGTCCGATCTGATTGTACTTTTCAGAATAGATAGATAGAAAATTGTGGATCTGACGGCTTTTTAGGTCTTGGATTTATAGAGGAGGTCTAGGTTTTTTGGGGATAAAAGGGGGACGGGGTGGAATTTTTCAAATCTGAAACAAACTTGATCTGCGTACAGCATAAATCTACCTTCGTGCAAAAATTTGTGGCTCTATCTCTTATAGTCTCTGAGATCGACGCGTTCATACAGACAGACAGACGGACAGACGGACGGACGGACAGACGGACAGACGGACATGGCTATATCGACTCGGCTGTTCATGCTGATCAAGAATATATATACTTTATGGGGTCGGAAAATTTTCCTTCTCCCTGTTACATACATTCGCACAACTTCATGATCCCCCTTTTCCCATTTTCAATGGGAACAGGGTATAAAAAGGAACGCTTTCTGTGATGTACAAAATCATATGTTTTGCAATGGTTGAAAATTCATCCTTAAAGTCAAAGTACATTATTTCCAGCACTGCTAAGGATTAATTAAATCTATGAATTTTGATTTGCACAACTTTATTTAACCGAAAGCCAGATAAATCTTATAGTAGGGAATCGATTCAAACTCTCTCATTTACAAGACTCTTTGTCAAAAGGTAAGCACTGTACTTCCTTAAGTTTTGCTTTGTGGTTTTCGGATCGGTTCAGAATTTTCGAAAGAACACATGTTCGGGTTTCGGCCCACAAGCTGGAATTACCGGCTTGGATTGATTTGGTTTGATATTCAGAATCGGTATGCATTAGTCCAAACAATGACACGATGACAGACATAGTTCGAGATACTCGGCAAACATTAAACAGATGGCCAGCCTGGGCAACTCCAGAGACTACACAAATGGAGTTGGGTTCAATAAAGCAAAATAAGCTCAAGATTCTCTTAAGCTGAACTCAAATAGAACCTGCTCCATGAACCTGCTTAAAGCAGCTAAAGAATGGTGAACAGCATTGAGACTCACCTGTGGTTTTCAATTCCAGGCTTAAGTCTTTAATATGATTTCGTATAAAAACTTGGAAATTTACTTTCGAAAATCTTTAGCGAAATATTTCGGTTTTGTCTTTCTTTGGCGGCGCATGAACAAGCGGTTGGGTTTGATCGGCCTCAAAATTACAGTTGGCTTAGTTCTAGAATGGTTCTTCATTCAATATTCTCTTAGAAAAGTGCAGACGTCCATTTTTGTGAAGTAGATTGTATTATTAGATTATGTGTCCCATAAGCTGAAATTGTCGGAGTTCATTTGTTAGTTTTCTCGGGTTTATGGTCCACTGCCTTTTAATGTAGTCAGAATTATCATTTCAGCGTATCGCTTTTCCTTAAGTCAACAGACTCCTATACCTCCTTTCGACACATCTTCGACACCCTTTATATGCACATGCTAGACCTAGGCTGCTCTCGTGGATCTGCCGATGGTGCTGGTGGTGTCATGGCGGAAATGAAATTTTCCACGCTTAGGCACGAAGCCAGGCGGCGGGGCAGACAGGCAGGCATCAAATAAACAGTTTGCATAGCAAACAACCTTGTAGCTGGACGCAACATACTCACCCACAGCACAAGAATTCCGGAGGCGAAAAAACCCAACCGGGCGGATGAGTGAATAAGTGTCTCTCTGGCTGCTATCTGCTCTTGTGTAACATTGAAAACTCGCTTTTAAATGGCACTGCCAACAGCAACAACTCTCGCCACAAAACAACAACAAAATATGACATGCCCATGTCCGTTTCCTTGCCTCACAACTTGTGCTCTATGCACCAGCTCCCAGCAGTTGGTTAAAAAAGGCTCGCCACTGGCAGCCAACCATGGCCGCAAGTGCAACATGCTTGAAATAACCCCCCCCTGCACCCCTGCCCCCTGCCCTATCGTGCACACACCAACAGACGACAAATTGCCATTCATATGCAGTTGAAAGAAAGTGGGGACGAAGCTTTGCCCCTCCCCTCCCCATATCTGGTTTTTTATGCTTTGGGCGGGCGGAAGCGGAAAGGAAAATCTGTAACAGTTCTCCGACTGTGGATCATGAATAATTTAAAGCATATTTTAGGGCTCGTATTTGTATGCACAGCAATACACAATCTAAATGGTCATCCATTCCCGTGCAGGTAAAGACGGAGGAAACACAGCACATACGCACGGTTGACAACCTGATAGCCTCCAGGCAGAGTCTGAAGCTGCAACTGCAGTCGCAACACTTTGTGTCCGGCATTAATGTCAATGCTCAACATTCAAATGACCTGAGCAGCGGCAGCGGCAGCGGCAATGGCCGTGGCAATGGGGGAGCACTCATGCTGCGTTGCACGGCACAAATTGGCGATCTGTATCAGGAGTACAAGGAAATCGAATTGGGGACACCACAAAAGGATCCGGTGCCGGCCAGAGGTAAGCAACCAGCGAATGGCGCCACAATCAATAGAAATAGAGTATGCATTTTACTGACCATTTGCAGTGACCCTCTCGTCGGGAACAGGACTGCGGAATTTCTTGGAAAACTACTTCTACAAATCGACGTCCGGCCAGTGGGCAGCTCGTGGCAGTTATGCCATCTGCGGTGGTCTCGTATGTGTGCTCATGTTAATTGGGAACTGAATGGAACAAAGCTTCTTTAGGCAAATGGCGCAATTTTGGGCGCTCTTAAGCTTAAGACTAAGGTAAGGAGTGTACACGAAATGGAAATGCGACAGCCTAATCAACTGTTCACAGTTTGGAGATGGTCAAACCAAAGACTCGAAATATACATTTAAGTTTTCAACTACATCTCTTCGTGTACACTCCTTGGGTGGACATGGAAATCTGCCCCGAATGTATGTTAATCGTTCTAATATTCCGCGCGATTTATTTTGAATTTCTTAGTGTAATCGCCCATTAAATCATAAAATGTTTGTAAATATTTGCTTTATTGCTGTAAGCCAACGCACGTACACATTAACTGAAATTGAAACTGATACATACACATATAGCTAGTACTTGCTTAAATACCTTTATACACACGTACACAGACATGTCTAATTGTTAATTAATGGATTATTTGTTCATGCATAAGTAATTGTATGACATATTTATAATTCCATTCGCAGATATCAATACTAAATGTAAGCAAAGCCAATCACCGAAACGGTTGAATAATTGTATATGAAGTGAAAAGCCAATGTCAAAACAAGCAAAATGCATTTACCAATAAACAAGCATGTGGATTTTAATGGTGTTGGATTACCCAGAAGCCTTTGGAACAATCACCATCTGCTTTAACGGACAAGACAATCAACTTGTACTGGAGGCAGCCGAAACAGCATTAGCCCACAATCGAATGGACTTTATATTTTCTTCAAAGATTTGTTCAGAAAGCGACGTTTGACAGACTTGTTCTAGTCTCTATGACCCGATCGTTTTACTTTCTTATTATAATGGAACATTGATTGATTGATTGAGGCATTTGATCAAGTCAATTAACTGACCCACACAATGTTTTTGTTAAAAGAACCAAGTATCGTGGAAAACTTTACAAAAAAATATCCTTGATTAGTTATGCTCTTCGCAAGTCATGGTAAATAATGTTAGCTTGAGGAGAAACAAAAGCCTCTTATGTTTATTTAATTAAAGTATCGGCTCATTTTTCAGTTTGCAAAGCAGCTGCAGGTAATAGGTAAGTAATCTAGTCTGCAACAACTCCAACCAAAACAACAATACCAAATGTGGCAATTCTTTTGTTTTGGAGAAGTGCTACCTGATTCAAGTTACTTTATTTAACAGACGAACCAGTCTTCAAGGGGCATACGTATCTACAGGACATTTCATGTCATTCAGCAAACTTTTTCACAAATTAAACACTGCCTTCACAGTCTTCTGAACGTATTGAGAAGGCTTTGGGCCATCCCAGTTAAATTTCCAAAGTTTGTTCTCGTGTTGCCCATCTGATAGCCGAAACGGTGTACAATTGATTAGAAAGATTTATCAATTATAATACATAACTCTTGGCATTAATCGGAAGACTAACAATCACATACAACGCAAAAAGTTAGAGTATTGAAAAAAAGTCAAAGATTAACCATCAAAAGGTCCATTCATTGTAGTAAACTGTTGAATTATTAAGGACGTTTGGGATAAGAAGCATCCAGAATCCGTTGTAAGTAAATCAGATACACAAAAAAAATATCATGATAAAAAAAAGGACATATCTAAAAGGCTTAAATCCAAATTTGTGTCACCCTGTGCCATTGGAAAACGCAAATTACTCTGTATATTGGAATCGATTGACTTTGGTCAAAAGGACAAGGAAAGGACACAAGTTTTCTCTCTCACTTTTTTTCTGTTTTTCTAGTTTCCGGTGAGACCTACTCACAATTGTCTCGTAGTTTAAATTGAAGAGCATAAAATTTGCAACAACTTTCAAATAAACCATTTGGCTGTGCGACAAGGCGTTACAACACTATAGCCTCACAAACTTTGAATAGTCACATATCAAGCCCATTATCAACCGAATTAATGCAGATAAAACCAAGCTGTGCCTTAAATAAAAAGACAAATGAGAACTTTGATTATAATAATGATGAAAATTTGATTTTTTGATTCTGTTATGGATAATGTGTCTGACGCTTCGTTGATATGCAAATCTTCTAGGTCTGAAAAATAAATTTGTTTTAACATAATCTGAAAATGATTGCACGATTAGAAAAGTTGGGAATGTAATGGTTTTGCTATATCCTTGTGCTACAGGCCAGCACTTTTACTAAATATGCTCGAATTTGATTTGGTTACCTTTTCCGGTTTACACAGTTCAATAGACTTATATCCTTGTTCCACTGGCACATTCTAAAGTCCATTCTGAAATGTGAATTTTCCTTCTTCCACTGACGAATGTTTCTCACGGTTACACACGAACGGTCAAAGTTAAATTAAAGTATACAAAGATTAGCTGTGTGGCTTGTTTTGATTCGGAATTCCAAATTTAAAGTTTTGTTGGCCTTAAATTTTAACTGAAACGGGTTTAACTGCGTTGCTCAACTGCGAAGTCAACCGCTAGGACCATTTCGATGCGCTGATTATGGGGTACCCACGGAAGAATGGAAAGCAAATTTATGCGTTGATATTTTTCTTATTAATTAAATTTATTCTAATTTAAATCTTGCATTCATTGTAAAGCGATTTGGCGTATTTTGGGATCAGTCAGCTGTTCTATTGATGACACTTTGACTTGTCGATAGAAAATCTAGCCTTTTAGCAGGAAAAAGCTAAAAAATGACCGGGCGAATGTCAAATGTAGTCACAGTAATTCGTTCATCAGCAGCGAATGGACTTTCGAATGGACATTTATTTCTAATGGGGAAATAAACAGAAGGAATGAGGTCATTCAGCTCATCCAGCGAATGACCTCAAGAATGTGCCAGTGGAACAGGGGTATTTCTCGATTTGAGTTGACATTGCTTGGTGAGCCCCAAATTATATTCGAATTTTTACGTGAGGCGAATCGAATGCAAGTCGTTGGTACAGCTACAACATGATCGTTCGATTTTGTTTTTATTTGAAATTGAATAAATATGTGAATCGCGGAGCAGGCCTGTTAGAGATATTTTCTCCAGAGTTTCCAATATACATGGCAATTTGCGTTTTCAAATGCGGCACTCGTTTCAAATGGCAGAGGGTGAAATAAATTTGAACTTAAGCCCTTTAGTCAGTCCCCTACCAACTATCAAAAATCTGCTGGTCAATATGTTTCCTTAAATAATTGTCGACTTGAATGAGTTATTGATAGTCAGTGATGCCAGGGTCAGACATAATAAACACAGTACATTCACTCAGATTGTCAGACCAATGGAAGATATTCAAACTCAAACAACGGTAAGAAAATTTGTTTCGGAATCTGCATAAGCATAGCATACATTGAAGGGCATTTATCATGATAGTTTGTATACCCTTGCATAGGGTATATAAATATTGTCCAAATGTTTCTATCGCAAAAAAGAAAGCAATTACAATAACAGGGTTAGAGGGAGAAGGCAAACCAGGAAAACGTAAAGTTGTATCTCCTCATATTAATGCATGCTTACATATTTACTGGCTGTTGGCGCCCGCATTGAAGTAACTAGCCAAGAAAAAGCTTCTCAAACTTTGTTGTTTAGATTTGGCGATAAACTGTTGGTCCCCTTCTCTTGTGCGGAAATAAGTAACAAACAAGCCAAGGGATTGTGAGGAGCAGAGGTAAGTAAAATAATGATCGATTTCGGAAGTGAACGATTACCTAGCTGTCAAATTGGCACCGTAGAATCGTACGAACCGCAACGGCTTACTCATTTTTCAACTCAAAATTTCAAATGTTATTTTTTAACATTTATTTAATTAATGTTTTGTTTTTGTTCCAAGTAAACGCTTGTTTGCACCGAACATGCTGAAGTGGATAGTGTGTGCGAACACTGAGTAGGTGACGTGAGTCGACCCCGTCTACGGAACCCGAATGTTGATTTCGTTCATTTAAAGTTTAAAAACCATATATATGTAGTGCTGAAAGGCAAGTCGCGTATAGCACTTCCCCATAATACCCAAAATCCCCGGAAATACCCAAAATCTGAAAATATTTTTAAATTAACATAAAGAACGGGAAGAGCTAAGCATCGGCATTGGGAGACCATTCACAGTCGTTGATTTGATGAAAATCCTACTTACTCCGCTAAACAATTATGCTGCCACTTGCACAATGCGAATCCTATCCAGCACAAATCATAGTTATCTAGTTGAGGCTTTCAGCCATCTAATCCTCGACAATTTCCAATTCTCACGCTTTTTGCCTTTCAATGCTTTTCCTCTATAAGGTCTGTATCCAGCACATCGGAATTTTGATTTCGTCACAACACTTTATGTAAAATGAAATATTATACTTTCGAACAGCTCAAGACCATCTAAACAGGGCCAAAGTATTTTTATGTATTTATAAAAGGTACTTCAGTCCTCAAACAGAACTTTTTTTCTTACAATTTTACAGTACCTTTGAAATCAGGGATGCAAACCGGTTCTTAACCGAACCGGATTTGAACCGAACCGAACCGCTTATTCCAGCTAGTGAACCGAACCGCAAACCGAACCGGCTTCCTACCAGAATTGCTAAACCGAACCGGTTTAGCTCTCCGACGACTTTTAACTGGAATCGCTTTCCCCTAGCCAATGTTTTTAATTAATTTGGGAATTTAAATCGATTCCAGAAGATAATTTTTATACATTTCGTTCGATCCTCTACATAGGATGAGTTGACACAAATTTTACAACTTGTAATACTGTAAGTCTTCTGCAATGGCCCGCCCATCTCTTAATATTCCTGTCATCAATCCGTCTTTTTCCTCTAGTAGACAACATTTTCAATTCAATCTTCTTTACCTTAATTCAATTTTAGACAAGAGAGTTTTATTTCGTATAATATGTTGAATAGGGTATGTAAGATGCATGGAACGTATTCTTTTCTAGCCGACATTCTCTCTTTTTGAAGGGCATACCTCTAGGAATTTACATACGAATTTCAGTAATCCGACATAATAAACAATGCACATTCTTCTAATGATTTTAAAGACATTCAAATGGATTAGAAGAATTAAATTTCAAAAGTGTTCGAAAAGTACCATTTCTACAGAAATCTTAATATTTCATAATGTGTCTTTGTGAACCACTGAACCGAACCGAAACCGCGGTTCAGTTAGCTCCAAAAACCATGTAATGACTCGAACCGGCGGTTCAGAAATTGTGTGAACCACTGAACCGAACCAGTAATTATTTTCGAGTGGTTTGCATTCCTGTTAGAAATTTAAAAGGATTGCGCAGCCCTGGATTTATACTTGGTCACTTATTTTCGCGGTATCATTTCCTCTTCTCCGTTCAAGTTGTAATATTATTTGGATCAAGTGTGATCGTAAATTTAAGGAAAGTCATACTTTTCCAATAGCAATATACTTTTGTTAAGTATTATCTCGTTCTTGAAAAAGTAGATATAAGGAGGTTTCGGCAGAGAGTTTAACAAAACAAAATCCTGATTTAAGTTGAGTTTGAGTTTTTAAAAGAAAAGAATTTGAATGTAGAATTTGAATGTTGCTAAGTATACTCAGAAAAAAAATAGAGAATTTCATACTTGGTTCAAGAATTTTCGAGATCAATAGTTCGATAAGAGTGAAATTCTTGATAAAAGTATGAATTTTTTATCCCAGTTTTCTTGATCAAAGATCTTCAATACTTGATCTAAGAACGAAACATTCCCAAATCAAGTAGCAAAATTCTTGAATCAATGCGCTCCATGCCAGCAATGCCATAATTGGTTGGGAATTCCAAAGCAACATGAGTGCAAAAATCGATTGCGCTCTCAGCTCGATAGCTTCCCCACACACCACTCTTCCATAAAAAGTCAAACTGAGAGAGCGAGTTCAACGCTGTGTGCTCTCAAATGTGCTTGCTCTCCTCTCTGTTTTTTTACCTCTGTCCCTTTGCATAAATACATCATACCGAGAACGAATTTACCTCGATTTCAAGAGCGAAAATCTTGAAGATTCAAGAACGAAGAACTAACTTTTTTAAAACCGTTCGCTCTTAACTTATTCGTTCTACTTTTTTCTGGGTGTAATAGCAAAGTCAAGCGGTTTGTGGAACATCAATAAAATCCCAATTTCTGGGCAATTTGGCCCATTTATAGAAGTAAAGAGATTACCAGAAATCACCTGATGGCCTAAATAAATGTTGAAACATTTCTTTGAAATTACAGAAATGAACAAAAAGCCAACATGTCTTAAGAACGATTTATTTTGAAATGCTAACTCACCTCTTGAATCAACTGGGACTAGCGGGATATCAAATGGAGCTACAATTTCACATTTTGCAACAAACCGCCGCGAAAGAAGTGCAGGAGTCGCTGTATGACCAGACAGTTGCCCAGCCTTTTAGACCAGATTTGATTGTAGATACCCGTCTGGCTGGCTGAGTCGCAGATATTTTCTGCTTGCTTCCAGTGGGAAGCACTGCACCCCTGCACGACTTGCGCGCGTTTCCAGCGCGACTTTTCAGCGATTGGCCGAATGTGTTGCCTGCCTTTGGGCGGCGGCTGATAAATAAACTGCTGGTAATGACAGTCTACATACATAATGCAATTAAAGTCACATATACATCTAAATAAACACCAGGCTGCAGCGGCGTTTTAGCCCGGCGCTTTTGTGAAAAAGTCATTAAAAGATAAAATCACAAAATCAATTAGCCAGAAACTTTTGCTGGCCAGAGAGCGGGTCCCTGGGCCTAGGGTTTGGTTTTCGGTCCGGGCGCCATCCAGCCTGGCCATAAATTGCAACACTTTTATCGCCATCCCAGGCCCGCCCGGTGCCGCCTATTTATGTTGCTGCTGCTGGCGCACAGTTGCAGCTTCCGATTTCCGTTTCCGTTTTGCGGTGCCGCCTTGAAGCTGCCACAGTGTTTGGTTTTTATTTGCGGCGCGCACACTCGCTCGGCAGCTCGCATAAGTGGGCATGGAGTCAGTTGCTCGACTTGGCTGCATTTTGGCAAACGCATTTTTTCATTACTTTCGAACTGGCCCACGGCCAAGTCTTGCTGCTGCCGCTGTGTGGGTTAACGCGCAGCGAATTCCGTTCGGACTTTCTTCAACCCCTAAGGGGTTGTCATTGGTCACGCCCTCCAGCCAAATGTACAGAGTGGCGTATGAAACATTTTCATGCAATTGAAACGAATTGGGAAAAAATGATTTATGCAACAGCATTACGGGGCACAAGGATGCGGAGCTGATATGCTTAATGAACTGACTTATTTGCCCGTGAGCGGTGATTTGATTTGATGCAGCGAAATTAATTAAAGAAAGCAGCGAGCTCGATTTTTGATCAACTGACTTGTTGCCCAAGCACTGTGAATATGGGTTATGGGAGGACTATTTAGCAGGAAACCCACTCAAATAACATTGCTTTATACCGCCGCCAATTCGAGTGTTTTTCATAATTCACGAGCGCTGCCAGCTCATTAAAGGTCAATTAATTAACGGAAACCCATAAAATGTAGCCATTAAATTGAAAACACACACCACCAAGGAAATCCCACACACACACCCGAGGAAACAAAGCCAAGTGAAGTGAAGGAGCCAACAATATGAATGGCTTTAATCACTGCAGCCACAGCAGGAGCCACTCAACTGACCAATACACCAGAACGAAGCGGAAGCGACACAAAAAATTCAGATGATGACATATTGAAAACGAATTTGATTCGGCTGGTGAATGTGAATGGCTCTGGCCAAAGGGCAATGGTCAAACGGTCATTGGAATGTGATTTTAAATGGCATATCCATCCATCAGTACTCAAATTTCGCCTCTACACACAAAAAAAAACCACTTGATGAAAGATATTTCGGTATTTCCGCATTTGCATCAGTTTCAGTTGTACCTTTGGTCAAGCAAAGGAATGACACTCTTGGCTCTGTGTATTTAAATACTGAGAATCTAATACAAAGATTATAGTCTTGAAACCGAGACGAAACGTAGGCAAAAGAGAAGAGACAAAAGAGAAGAGACAATGACACTAGGCAAAAAGGTATATTGAGGGATTGGTTATGATTCTAGATGACTTTCTTGTGCTAAACACAAATATGATGACCACTTTAAGGCTCGTTTTATGGGAAAGGATGTTGTTTGAAATTGAAATTAGATTGGAAATTTGGAAATCGAAATGAAAAATTTGCGTAAGGATTCCATATAAGTCCCAAGCCAACTGAAGTGATTTAGCATTTAATACTTGATGGTAGGGCGAACTTCGTACCGCCTAATTATAAATAACTGCAGTGAGTTAACTTATCAAAATGAGTACAAAATTTATTGAATTCTATGGTTTAAAAAGATAATTGCTTTGATGAAGCACTTAGGTTAATACTTTTCATTTAGGTGAATACTTTTCATTGAAGAACCTTGTGATATACAACATTTTTTGTTTTGTTATCAGGGGCAAAATAAATAAAGCAGAGGGTTTGCCGACACTTGAACATGCCACGTACAATTGACCATGAGAAAAACATGCATTTTCCAAATTCAGACCACAAATATTTGAGGACTAGCATTGTGATTTGTTAATCGTCATGGCGAATGCAAGTCGAATCGGATATTGAATTCGTTTAAGCCCAAAGGGCACATCGCCTTTAAATTTCCGTTTGATTATCGCCGCGCGAATCACATTGGCCATCAATTTTCTTTTCACCAAACGCGTTCCATTGCATAGTTTTGGTTGGTTTAAATTTCGAAGCATGAAGACTACCGAGCCAACCTTTAGTTGCAAATTGTGAGGTGGGGTAGGCCAGGCACATCCAAGGCGCTTAAAAATTCTGTTGCATAGTTGATGTCATCGTCCTCGTTTGCTACACAGTCGATCGATTGAATTAAATGCATAATTCCAATGATCTGATTCTGAACTACAATGTTTAAGTCATCTTTACTCCACATCTTTATTCTTAGCCGCTGAAATTGCTCGTTCACTCAATCATTCGATATATTTGTGGTTAGCAATGATGTTCGGGAATACTTTTTTGATAAGCTCGTCCTTCGATGAGACGAGATTGCAAAAGTTCGAAGCAAATGAAATCAATCCGCTCGATTCATCGACAGGGAAATCTTGAGCATATAGTTCGTTCTGCAATGCATCTCTCATGTTAGCTGGCAGCTGAAGTTTCTTCTTCACAGACTTGATGATTTGAGGCAAGCGCTTATTTAATTACAGCAACAATTAAATTAAAAACCGAACCTAAGACTCATCTGTTACGTCACAGACTCACAATGCTATACGAATATGCATTGGAACAAGTATTTGCTCTACCTTTTTGTTTGTGCAAATATATGTAATAGCCAGAAGGAATCACCTCTGACCCTATCAGGGATATATAGTCTTGATCAGCATCAACAGCCGACTCGATTTAGGCATGTCCGTCTGTCTGCCTGTTTTGCATATTTTGCGATTTATTGTGACCGCTTTTGGTGTTTTGGTGTAACTAACCCCATTTTGTTATACCCGTTACTCGTAGAGTAATAAAAAGGGTATACTAAAGTCGTGCAAATGTATGTAACAGGCAGAAGGAAGCATCAGCATCAACAGCCGAGTCGATATAGCCATGTCCGTCTGTCCGTCCATCTGTATGAACACCTAGATCGCAGAGACTAGAAGAACTAGAGCAACCAAATTTTAGATGTAAGCTAGTATTGTCTTCAGGCAGATCAAGTTTGTTTCTAATTTTGGCCACGCCCCCTCCCGCCCCCGCAGTAAAAAATGTCGAATAACTCCCACAATGTTTAAGATATCGATCTCAAATTTTGCGTTATAGTATATGTGCCCAATATCTATAACTTCTTAAATTTTCATAAAGATCGGGTAATAGTTGGCAGAGCTATAAAGGTTATAAAATACGTTGCATACTTTGCAGATCAGTATGCTCTACTTGCTAACATAATGGTGATATGTTTAAGTTAATGTTAATGCTCTGTAGACTCCTATTGTCTGAAGGCAGATCAAGATTATTTCAAATTTTGGCCACGCCCCCTTCCGCCCCCGCAATAAAAAATGTTGAATTTCCCATATCATATATTACACTAACATGTGTGTCCCCAATTTCTATAAACTGTTAAAATTTCAGAGAGATCGAATGATATATAGCCGAGATATCGGATAAAATGTCAGATTTCAGTACAATCCAAATTGGAAAATGGAACACTAGACCTTGGAATAGCTACTCCTATAAGTATATGATCTTTTTAACTTATTAAAATCTGTAAATTGAGGTTCTTTTTAACTTTTACCCACTTAGTAACGTGTATTCCAAAGTCGAGCATCGCCGACTTTAACTTACGCTCTCGTTTTATATTGTATACTAGATGGCCCGGCGAACTTCGTACCGCCTAACAATAAATAACAGTAGTGGGGTAACTTAATAAAATAAGTACAAAATTTATTAAATTCAACAACATATATGTGTTTGAGAGGTACCCGAAAGAGTTGACCGATTCGGACCATATTTGTTATCAGCCTTCCTCTATTCATGACGAATGTCTTTATAAAGTTTCATCCAAATCGGTTATGTTTAGGTCAAGCTATGGTGCAAAAAAGCCGTGGATGGCAAATTACGCGATCCCTGTGTGACCTACCAGAATCAGCTATAGATATAAACCACCTACGCTGTTACTACTACACTCACAGGAAATTTCATCGAAATCGGTCCAGCCGTTTGGGAGGAGTGAGGTTACAAAGCTATGTACGGAAGAATTTTATATATTAAGATAGATTTAAACTTAATATACTCTGTGTGCCTTTGGTAATCACGATGTTTAACCCTCATTCACTCACGAAACCCGCACAGATCACGAATGCTCACGCACTCAACTCTGTGTCGCGGCATGTTCTTGTCGTGACACACACCGACACGTCCACTTCACGGGAGCACCTCTCAAGTAAAGGCTGACAAATAAAAATTTATGTCACGATATTGCAAATTATTTATGTCATGTGGACTGAAAGCTCTAGTAGGGTCGGAAAGTCCTAAAAAAATACCTGAAATAGCTGCCAGATAGTAGGGTCACACTAATTTGCCGGCCGCTTGTATTCTAAATGCGATTATTGAATTTTAGTTCAAGCAATAATAAAATACTCCTCACAGCTTTCCAAGTCGCATGAGATACCACCACAAATACCGACGACCTCGTGAACTCTACATCTGCAACTGATTCTTGGCAGATAATCAAACTAAGAAGGTTATTACAATGAAAATTAATAAGCGGGTTGATGTTATTTGCTAATTCATTTATTACTTCCAGTTCTTTATTGTTGAGACTCTATTTTGCTTCCAATCTGTTCAATGTTGTCCGAAAAAATGTGAGGCAAGTTATTTATTTTCAATTTAGTGTCACCAAGTCGGCTGTGCTGCAATCCACACAATGTATCGATGTGGCAACGCCACGCATATTTATGTTCTGTTCTGGAAATCAAGAAAATAAATGAGACTAAATAAATTGCTCATCAGCTGTTCAAAGCTGGTTTTTTTTACATGAAGTTCGACATAAAAATTTATTTTCGTGCGTTCTGGAAATCAGCCTTAACCCTGAAGAACCCACACTTAGAATGCAGTGTGTACTTGACTTAATTATCCCTGATTTCTTCTTATTTTTTGGTAAGACTGTAACTCCACGCTCTGGTCACACTATATTAAGAAAACCTAACGCGCACGTTTTAAAAGCGCACTGATTTTTGATGTGCGAATGCTTTTCTTAAAGTAAACGAAATACTTTATTTTCGAATTTAAAACATAGAATCATAAATTTTGAAATTATGAAAAAATTAAGGTTTTTTTTTCTACATTTGGGCCTATAGCATTAAAATCTCTCAACCCTTTCATATTCATTGTCTGAAAACGAAACTTTCCGACAGGATTCTTCTTTTTAAATTGTCCAAAAACTTATCAATAGGTGCAGAAGCAAAAAAGTTGTAAGAGTTTTAGTGGAGGCAACTTTTGAAAAAATCGACAAAACGGTTTATTGATAATATTTCGATAACGATTCGAAAGGTTTTTTTAAATGTCGATTTTCAAATGCTGTCGAGCAGTGTAACACTTCGTTTATTTTGAGTGTATTCAAAATGAGTTAACATTTAAAATTTTTACCAAAACTGGCTAGGCAGGCAAATTTTTGCACGAAGGTAGATTTATGCTGTACGCAGATCAAGTTTGTTTCAGATTTGAAAAATTCCATCCCGTCCCCCTTTTATCCCCAAAAAACCTAGACCTCCTCTATAAATCCAAGACCTAAAAAGCCGTCAGATCCACAATTTTTAAGTTAGAGCCTCGTGGTTTAGTATACATCAAAGGCTCAATCTATCTATTCTGAAAAGTACAATCAGATCGGACCAAAAACACCGGAGTTATAAGCGAAACAGTTGAGCTGATAAAAGCAGCAGTTGTTGATCAGGACTAGAAAAGTATTGCCTACATTTAGGATGACATCTTCAAAAATTCAAAAACAAATAAATGAAAATAAATGAACAGGGTATTTTGTGGTCGGGAAACTCGACTGCAGCGCCCTTACTT
>JAWNNO010000629.1:0-14738 GCA_035044985.1 Lordiphosa fenestrarum
CCCAGCAAACATTTTTTATCGCGGAAGATACGAATGCGATTCGCCTAGTAGGTATCGCTTTACTCTAGCGATATCGCATTATTATCGCATTCTCATCTCCCCACGGGAAGAAATGTGACACTATGCGATAACTTCCGGGCGATGAGAAAGTAGGGGAAATAGTTTATTTTTTAAAGCTAAGTGTGTCAAATTCTTTGAATATATATGTGTAATTTGGGAGTGTATGTATGTATGTATGGTGGTTTCTTTATTTGTAATAAATTTAAGTTTTGTTATTGATTTTGAGTTGTTCCTTATTTATACGGTCTTTAGCATGCAAAAAATGTTGTGGACAGACTTTGTTAATGTCTGCATCCGTCGTCTTGGCAAACATGGAATGAGCAATTTCTGAAAACAAAAGCCATAATTAGTGACATATGTGCAACCAAAACTAAAATCTGAATGCTGACCTCTCGCCACCACTGCTGGATCGTCCTTGAAAACTGGGCCCTGTATTTCCATTACAGTTTAAGACAATTCTGGCTGCTTGTCGTCTTGTCCTTGCTCTTTTGGCTTTGATGGAGGACATTTCGACTTACTTAACGCAAAGCGCGAGGAATTTCAACACAAATTTTTAACGAAAAGAAGGTCTGCTTTTAATAAATACACAATCTATTAAGCCTCTCACTCCGTTGACTATTGAAACGGAAAGGTTTTCCCAGGGGAAGCTGAACCAAAACACGAGGCCTACTGTAGTTTGTGCTGAATCGGAGCCTGTGCACTATTGTCAACTTTACTGGCAATGGAATGTCAGAAAAAGATGTAATTGTCTTTACATCAGAGAGACATCTCTTTTTAATATTATTTAATAAAAGTGGTAGCATATTGCAACCCCGAAATATTTTGAATATTATTATTGTCTGACCGTTTGGTTATTTTAATAATGGCTCTCTCAAAAGAAACAGATTAAACAAATTACTACAGCGGACAAGTAAAAACACATTTTCCAGAAGAAAGAATTTCCTACCACCTTAAGTACATGTGTTAATTTTTTTATTGGGCCGGTTTTTTCATCTTTTGAAAGCGTTGCCAAAGTATTTTCCTTTGGTAATATTGTAAAAAGTCGTTGAATTCACTTCAAGCAGAATCGCATTCGGATCTTCCTAGGGAGTGTTAAGCGATGTATCGCCAATTCACAGATGGGATGATGAAAAAGCGAGACCAACCACAAAGTATCGCATTCTTTCCCCCAAGGCGATTTTTGAGGGATACTACTGTGAGCAAAAAGTAAGGTGTAAGGGTCAATTTAAGCTTCGCGGGCCTAACAATTCGGGCAGGTTTTTTTTTTCTTGAGTTGGCAGGACTGTTGATGACATCTGTGCCAAATTTCATGTGAATGTCATTATCAGTAATATATTTACGCTTGTGTTTTCCAAACGACCAAGAGTGCATTTCTCGATTTTTACAATGTCTGAGCAGAGAAGTGCCATCAAATTTTGTTTGCGGAATGAAATTTCGGCTGCGGAAACGTTGAGGATGTTGCGGAAGGCCTTTGGTGATTCTACCATGTCACAAAAAAATGTTTATAAGTGGTACAAAGACTTCAAAGAGGGTCGAGAACGTGTGGATGACTTGGAGCGCTCCGGACGACCATCGACGTCAACAGATGACCAACACGTCAATGAAGTGGAGGAATTAGTGCGCAAAAATCGTCGGTTGACTGTTAGAGACCTTATATGATATGATCGGAATATCAGAAGGATCTGTGAAAACCATTTTGAAGGACCATTTGGGCCTACGAAAAGTCAAATCTCGTTTGGTACCGAAAGTTCTCAATTTTTTGCAAAAAAGTCATCAAAAATTCGACGCATATCGTTCCGCAACCACCGTATTCGCCTGATTTGGCTCCGTGTGACTTCTGGCTATTCCCAAAACTCAAGAGACCACTTCGGGGAACGCGTTTCGAGTCGATTGAGGAGATAAAAGCAAAATCGAAGAATGCGCTGATGGCTATACCGGAAAGGGACTATTTGGCATGTTTCGAGGATTGGAAAAAACGTTGGCATAAGTGTATTACTTTGAAGGGGATGAAATTGATTTAGAAGAATAAATAAAGATTTTTCATTCTACAAACAAATTCACCTTACTTTTTGCCCATAGTAGTATATCGCCAAGTTACCGAATGGACGGAAAAAATGTGATAGCACATATCGCCAATTTATCCCTTTTATGATAAAAATGCGATACCTAATGTATTTTGTTAGTGTAAATCGCCAAACTACCTCCGAACTCTCCCCCCAAGCAATCGCCAAACTCTCGCATTGACGAGGGAGATAAGTAACACGACAAAATGTTTGCAGGGATATATTTGACTAAAATTATGAGTTACATATAACATAGCATACTTTAAAGGGCATTAAACATGATAGATTTTGTGTTTGCATCAATTTTGAAACGAATTGATTTGGCCCAAAGCATTTGCAGGCGGCCAACAGCAATGAAAGACAAACATTCCGCCGCCACTTGTCACCAATTCCGTTTTTAATTAATGAAACGCCAAAAGGGCAAACCATTGCCAAAATAGACAAAAAGAAAACGCTTGGGTTGCTTACAAACTTGCGCTCATAAATTCGCTCGGCCAAGGAGATATAAGTGTTTGAGTGTTGATCGTAAACTTTAACGATCGAATAAACTGAAACGTGTGCCATCGCGTGTGCCATTAAAAAACTGCCCTGAACTGAAAGCCATCACTTTGGCCAGTCCAAGTCCAAGATATAAGCTAGCAGGTTAGAGTATTTGCTAAGTTTTCAATCTGAAAAGCACCAAAATAGCTGACAAGTTGCCTAACTGAGTTCATATTTGTGTTTTTTTGACAGCCTACTCAAAGTAAACTGTGGTATTTTTCCAGGCAAATCAAATGAGAACTCAGATAACACTTACGAGGCCCGATCAACCAGTAACTGTTTGGGTTAGGCGAAAACGCCTTTTATCATCGTTATCGAGATATTATCGATAAACTGTTTTTTGATTTTTTCAAAAGTTGCCTCCACTTAAACTCTCATAACTCTCATAAGAAAAGTTTTAAGGCAATTAAGAAAGAAGAAACCTGACGGAAAGTTTCGGTTTCAGACAAAAATGTGATAGGATGACGGCTTTCAGAGCTATAGGCCCAAATAAGGAAAAAAAACCTTAATTTTTTCAAAATTTAAAAAATTTTCTTAATTATTTTATTATTTTATTAACTTTAAGAAAAGCCTTCATACACAAAAATCGGACATGAAAGGGTTTTTTCAAAAAATTTTTGGTGAAAAGGGGCAGACTCACAAGTTTCATCACTAACTCAGCATTTTCACAAACCAAATGGAATTCATTTAGATCTTTAATTTAAATCTCACATAAAACTTATTACGGCTCTTTACACTTACGCGTGACTAAATTTGACGTTCACATGAAGATGTGACTCAGAAATGTAACGCACCGTGACTCAGTGTAAAACCAGTTTTCGATATCGATAAGTTATCGATGGTGAAGCTTAAGAAAGTTAAGTAAATAAAGTCCAGAGAAAAATGCCCAAATTTATATGCAACAAGAGTGCTAACTTGTTTTGCGATGTTTGCGGGCTGTATGTTGGCTCTAGTGGAGGAGATAGCATTACGGAGTCGCTTACAAAAACGTATTTTAATTACTTCGGACTGGCAATAGTCGAGGATTGTTTCGAGGATTGGAAAAAACGTTGGCACAAGTGTATTTAATCGGGAGGGGATTACTTTAAAGGGGATGAAATTGATTTAGAAGAATAAATAAAGATTTTTAATTTTTACAAACAAATTCACCTTACTTTTTGCCCACAGTAGTAACTGTACCAATAAGTTTTCAAGGATTTTTCAAAGCTGTCTTTACTAGTTGGGGATGCAAACCACTCGAAAATAAGTACTGGTTCGGTTCGGTTCATTGCATGGTTGTTGGAGCTTACTGAACCACGGTTTCAGTTCGGTTCAGTGGTTCATAAAGGCACATTATGTGACTCGCACACCTGGAAAATTGAATAACTATAAATCATTTGTATATCTTCAAAATCTTAATAAAAATGTCTAAAATTTACAATAGATTTATAGCATAAGTCCTTAAGTTCCCAGAGTAGTGCCCTTCAAAACAGAGAAAAGAATGCATCTGACACGCCCTATTTATCATATGACAAAAAAAAAAACTCAGCTGGCTAAGATACACGCCTTAAAACTCTTCAGAGAACCGTTTTTCTTTGTGGCTTTCGGTTCGGCTCAGCATTTTTGAAAGGGAGCCGGTTCGGTTCAGAGCTGGTTTGTAAGTTTGTCTCTTTAAGCCGTCCCCCCAAACCATTTTCAACATTTGAGTATCATTTCGTTTAACAAACGAGATGTGGTGTAGCGGGTAGTGTGTGTGTGTGTGTGAAAGATACTGCTTAAATCGTATTCCAAGTTATTACAAACGGGTCTATATCAATAAGATATTAGAAGTAGTCCCTTCTCTAAGCACTTTTTGAAGGTAAAGCACTGGCCAAAGCTTTATTAAGGGAGAAACACTATTATCACTTGATTTTTACGTACTGGTCCTTCGACCAGGAGGAGGACACACTAGTCCAGAAGCAAAATGTATGGTTTTGGTTTTCTTGGTATGGTTCGCGGTTCACGGTTCGTAATCGGAGCATAAATTCGATGATTTCGGCTGGCAACCCCCTTTCTAAGTGCCTTGTTACAGCTCTTACCCCTGAGGCGTTCTAAGATGCAAGGTTGTGCATTTGTAACCAATACCAATAGTTGGAACTTTCTTCTACCTATTGAAAGCGAAAAAGGGTAGCAATTAAGCGGCTGGCGTAAGCAGCCAAACAGTCAGTAATAATAACTGGATATTTTTTCGCCCTCGCTTTTGCACCCCAGGCCAGCACAATTTTCATATCGTTTAAGCATTTCCTTCCGTTTCGACTGATTTGTTCGCTCCGTCGTTTCCTGTTGTTATTGTTCTTCCCCCCAGTTGATGTTGCTGTTGCTGTTGTTCTTTAGTGGCCCCCGCCCCATCAGCCACTTTTATGATTGTTTTGGATTCAGCCACAGTTTCAGCTTGATTTCAGTTTTCTTTCGCTTTCCAATTTAATGTCCTTAAAGAATCAGAAAATTAATTTTAACGATTGTTCTAATTGGCACTTTGTTGGCAGAGTTCAATTAGGTGCAGGTTGCTGTGGTGAGGAGGGAGACCCGTATCGAGTTGCAACTGGAGCACACTCTGGCTTTTCCTCCATTCGTTTTATGAGAATTAACCGATTAATTAGCACATTATCTGGCCAAGTTAGAGGACTTGGATTGTTAATATTTATTCAATTAATTAAGCAATTAACTTCTTTCCCTTTGGCCAGTGTACATACAATGCAAATGAACTGCGTTTTTGCATATGTGGTGCCAGAATTCGTGTGCTCCTAACTGCTCCTTCTTTTGGTATTAGCCTTGGGGCAATCCTTAATGATTATGTTGGCATTATGGCAACGCCATGGCAACTTGGCTGATTAATCCTAAATACGGAGATTTAAGCCCTTTATTGGTTGTTCCATTCAACAATTTGCCAAAACAAAAGTTCAACAGAGCTGCCGCACTTTGAATATTAAACGGCTTTTCATTAGGAGTCAGGCGAGCACTACCCCCCTCCCCCCCGCAGACACGCACACGCACACACGCACACTCCTGAATCGGATTCCCATTGGACTGTGATTCCATTTTGGGCCTGAAGTGGCATTCAAGTGCTCGCTTGCCCATTGGCGGCCAAGCTTGAAGCATTCAAGTGGTTGTGGCACACAGCAGCGGCGGCACAAAGCGGAAGTGGAATGTGGCCATGAAGAGATTTGCCAACGGACAGCTGTCAAACAATGCGTGCCATACGAAACGCATGTGAATGCATTTTAATGGCTGGCAAAAAGCACAGCTTCCAGACTTTTGTATATATTTTTATTTTCACTCGGTTGCTGGGCAGATGAAGATAAGCTCGTCATGGCGTGGAATCGGTTGACGGCGGAGCAGGAAGGAGGTCGTAAAAGAGAATGTTGTGCCGCGAAAGAAGGGGGAGGAGGGTTCCTTTGTGCTTTGCTTAAAATGCTTGCAAATTGCATGCTTTTTAAGGTCGCTTATGTAAATTCAGAGTGGGGAGAAGTTTGGATATGAATATGAATATGAATATGAATATGAATATGAATATGAATATGAATATGAATATGAATATGAATATGAATATGAATATGAATATGAATATGAATATGAATATGAATATGAATATGAATATGAATATGAATATGAATATGAATATGAATATGAATATGAATATGAATATGAATATGAATATGAATATTGAATATGAATATGAATATGAATATGAATATGAATATGAATATGAATATGAATATGAATATGAATATGAATATGAATATGAATATGAATATGAATATGAATATGAATATGAATATGAATATGAATATGAATATGAATATGAATATGAATATGAATATGAATATGAATATGAATATGAATATGAATATGAATATGAATATGAATATGAATATGAATATGAATATGAATATGAATATGAATATGAATATGAATATGAATATGAATATGAATATGAATATGAATATGAATATGAATATGAATATGAATATGAATATGAATATGAATATGAATATGAATATGAATATGAATATGAATATGAATATGAATATGAATATGAATATGAATATGAATATGAATATGAATATGAATATGAATATGAATATGAATATGAATATGAATATGAATATGAATATGAATATGAATATGAATATGAATATGAATATGAATATGAATATGAATATGAATATGAATATGAATATGAATATGAATATGAATATGAATATGAATATGAATATGAATATGAATATGAATATGAATATGAATATGAATATGAATATGAATATGAATATGAATATGAATATGAATATGAATATGAATATGAATATGAATATGAATATGAATATGAATATGAATATGAATATGAATATGAATATGAATATGAATATAAATTGTCAAATTCATATGCAAATGAATAAGAATATAAGCCGTCAATATAAAAACTTACTTTCAGCTCTTTTCGACGTCTGAAAATCGAAGTACCGAACCTCTTTCCTAAAAGGTTTAGGTTCGGGGGTCATTAACTTGGAAGTTTAAGTTCATTGTTCGGTTAAAGAATGCATTTTTTGGCAACTTTTGATTAGACAGCAGTAGTCTTACACCATCCACTGCAAGTGGCCATCTCCTATCCAAAATCTATGACAACTCTAAGTAGCTGGGCATATGCTTGAAATCATTATTATATTTGCGCACTTGCCGGATTATTAAAGCTTCCGTTTGGCAACCCCCACAATGACACATTAAGCGCTGAGTGGGAGGGATTCGTTCAAGGCCTGGTGGTTGTTCTTCCTGGAACGGTTGCCTGGCCACAAGAAATATGTATGTATTTTTCATCATCATCAACATCATCAGCAACATCCCAAGGAGCAAGCGGAGATTTATTTACATTTAAGTAGAAACTTGTTTTGGGGGGTGCTGCGTGCTGCTGGCAGCTGGACATACTTATGAGTTGGCAGCAGCATTAGGCAGCTTATCAAGCCATCCAGCTCCACCCTAATTACAATTTGCCCATACATTTTAATTATCATAACGATAATTGCCTTATCGTTAGTTGTTTAGGTGTTTTTTTTTGTTTCTGTTTTTGTTTGTTATTTTGCTGTTGCTGTCAGTATACATTTGCAGCCTCTCTGCAGCCTTTGATGTGTGCCGCCTAATTGGATTGCATCTTGATTAATTAGCCTTAGCTAAATATTCAGCTCTCTAGTCGCACTCTCTTTGGCCCCACTAAGACTATGCAAATCAAGTTTAAACAACTCAAGGCAAACAAAGCGAGAAAATAATTAAAATGTGCTGGCAAAGGCAAACAACAACAAAAACAAAGCGCTAAAAAATGAAAGGAAGAGCAAAAAAAAACGCAAAAAAAAAAACGCTAAACAAATTGATAAGTATGCAAATTTAATAGACTTGGCAGTAATTTACATGAATCCTTACAGTTAGATACAAAGAAATATCGAAGTGTACAATGTAAATAATGAAAAATGCTGTGAGATGGTGAGAGATTAAGGTTAAAAGATGAAGAAGGCGAAAGTGATGAACAGAAAGTGTTAGCTTAACAGGTTAGAAGTTAGTGGAGGAAAAAGTGAAAGGCTAACAGTTCAGGGTGAGATGGTAAGCTTTTAACAGAAACTGTTAACTTAACAGGTTAAAAGATACTGATGGCGAAAGTGTTAGGCTTACATTTCAGTAAGAGATAGCAAGTACTTAACAGAAACTGTTAAATTAACAGATAAAGGCCTAAGTTATAGGCTAACATTTCAATATGTAGTAGTATGCATTTAACAGAAACTGCTAACCTCTCAGGATAATAGATAATGGAGGCGAAAATGATGGGCTAACATTAGAGTATGATGAAGTAAGCACTTAACAGAAACTGTTTACTTAACAGGTTAAAAGATAATGCAGGCGAAAGTGATGAGCTTACATATCAGTATTAGATAGTAAGCACTTAATAGAAACTGTTAACTTAACATGTTAAAAGATAATGGAGACAAAAGTGATAGGCGAACATTAGAGTATGATATAGTAAGCAATTAACAGAAACTGTTAACTTAACAGGTTAAAATATAATGCGATGGGCCAACATTTCAGTAGGGGATAGTAAGCACTTACCAGAAACTGTTAACTTAACAGATAGTCGAGGAGAAAGTGATAGGCTAACATTTCAATATGCAGTAGTATGCAATTAACAGAAACTGTTAACCTAACAGGTTTAAAGATAATGAAGGCGAAAGTGATTACATTAGAGTATGATATATTAAGCACTTAACAGAAACTGTTAACTTAATAGGTTAAAATATAAAGTGATGGGCCAACATTTCAGTAGGAGATAGTAAGCACTTACCAGAAACTGTGAACTTAACAGATAGTGGAGGCGAAAGTGATAAGCTAACATTTCAATATGCAGTAGTATGCAATTAACAGAAACTGTTAACCTAACAGGTTTAAAGATAATGAAGGCGAAAGTGATAGGCTAACATTAGAATATGATATAGTAAGCAATTAACAGAAACTGTTAACAGGTTAAAGGATAGTGTAGGCTAAAGTCGTAGGCTTACATTTCAGTATGCACTTAACAGAAACTGTTAGCTTATCAGATCGGGTACCTGAGGTTTCGGTTCGAGCCTGGGCTTTCCGTTGATTAATTTACCAGAAAGGTTCCTTCAATAATGCCATCAGTCATATGTTCCCTTGCAAAAGTCCCTGATCTTTTCAAAATGTAATTATATTTGAATATGAGAAGTTGGAAACTTGAGTTAAGATATGAGTAAGAAGAAGGTTTCTCATTAGATAGTAAAGCCACCGGTTCGGGTTCTGTTTCCCAATTTAATAGATTTACTTTTCATTGTCGAACTTTTAACTCCATTAATCCCATAAGAAAAGCTCGTCGCTCACGTTAGCCAGCAGCTTAACAATAAGAAGTAGGCGTGAGTGGACTTCTTTGCTCCCAAAGTCTTTCAAACGAAACTGTTCTGCGTGGTTCGGTCTCAGACGGGCTTGCATTCCTGGTTAAACGCTTCTTGAATGAATTCCTTTGCACATTTTCGAGATGCTTTTTGTTATTTTTGACTCGATTTGGTTTCAATCCTCAAAGAAAATGCCATTATACTTGGCACATTCAATTCAACTGCTGACAAAATGTCATCACGCTTGCTAATTTTGCGATCGTGCAAATAATTTCAAGCATGGCGAGTGCTTCACTTTTCCGCCACTTGCACGTTGCCAACTGGCATATCCCACACTCTCTCTCTCTCTCTGTGCATTCTTGGCGTACACAAAGGACCTGAAAACCTAAATTAAATGCGAATCAGGCATCGCTGTTCAACTGGCAATCGACTGTGAGTAGCACTATGCTATCTGCACCGATAAATCTGCCATGGATACATACGTACATACACATTCATACTTGTGTATTCCTGCAAGTGACAGCGCTTAAGATTTGTTTCGCTTCCATTTCCGTAGTCAGCCATTTTGAGTGAGTTCCCTCCGGTGTTTGTACATCAGTCCATCCCCCCGAACCTCCCGGCACCACACCAGCCACTGTCGTGGCTTTTGCTGTATCTGAGAGCGTGTTTATTTATGTGTACATTATTTGTATACACGACTGCCTTTCGCATATTAAATACGAATTGTTTATTAAGTATAAGGCGCGTATCTCTGCGATAACTTGGGCAGCAATCTGCACGAGTTTGCGTTTTGCATACGTATTGGGTAGAAGTGGAATCGAAAGATTATGTTTAAGTTGCGAACGGGACACACACACAAAGAGATTCAAGTGAAGGAAATTAAGGAATTCGCTGAAATGGAAATTGATTGTGATGCGAGGAGTATGGAGAATGCCGGGAATTGGCCAGCTTCCATATATTTTTATTAAATTTAATACTTTCCCTCAACACAATTGCAATTTGCGTAGCATTCCATTTCCACTAACCCTGAACTGTCAGCTGTCAGGCTGTGAGTAGGGAGTGAAATGGAAAACGTCAGTTTTGATTCGAAATGTCTACACCGCAGATTTATGCAACAAGTGCAGAATTAAGATGAGAGGGACATGACGTTCCAGTCGGAAATTAATGGTTTATATAAATTCACAACTAAATCAAACAATGTTTGTGTGAGACATGACGGGCTGCATTTTAATGGGTTTCAAGAGCATCACAGATCAAATTTCAAATCACAGCCATCCAGCCATATCATCTGGTCCAATTAACGATACAATTTCATTATATTATTAACATAAGTCCGCATCTTAGCTGGTATTAGTTCTTGGAGCTCATCAACTTTAATAACTCTTTACCCAAATGAACACCAGGATCAGTATAATCAAGCTCAATAGCAAATGGATGCGATGAGTGTGCAGGCGCACACGGATGCGTTCAGCCAACAGCTTGTTGCACTCCAGGCAATAGTTGGGCCTCAGCCAGTCAATGATGGCATCCATTTTGTATTGTATTGAATTATGTAAATCAAATATGTAGACTTGGAAAAGTATAAGTTTACTCAACAGTAGCAAAATATAGACTGAATGATATGAAAATAAGAAACGAGTACACAAAACACTCTGACACTAAAATAACAGAGCACTTTAAACGAAATGTTCAATTAAAGAAGGTTTTTGGGCATTTTTATACTCTGTACCAAACTTACACAGCGTATATTTAGCTTGTGCACTTTTAAAAGTATCTTTTTATCTAAAACGCTCTTTGGATTTTGATAAAATTGGGGCAAAATTGTGCAGAAGCACATAATATTAATAGCTGGCAAAAAACAAACTAATTTTTCCACTAAAATTAATGGTAATACTAGTTTTTCTAGTTTCCGAAACAACAGTTGAAAGTCTGCATTACGCCTGACGGAAAAGTAATGAGCTACAACTGCTGCTTTTCTGTAAGGGCATAGTAAACAGACTGCCAGAGAATGGCTTCGGGTGATTGCAAAACGATCATAAATAATGAACACCCGAATCAACATGTCTTTGCGTTCAAACGTTCATCTTGCTCACACACACATATTCTCTCTCTATGCGCTGCGCACTGTACTGCTGACACAGATGAATGAGAGAGAGAGAGAGAGAGAGAGCGAGTTTGCTTTGTCACTTTTAGCTGGGAATCCGAAATGGAGAGAACAGAAAATTGTGTTTGTATTGGTGAACAAGAGAGACGATTTACGTGCAAACATATTTAATCAGCTCAAATTCACTCAACCGCACGAAGCTGTTGCCGAAATGATGTGAATTTGGCTCAAGGCTGAGTTTCATACTCAACCCATGATACAATTATAGAAGGTAGGCGCACTTCCTCTCTCATGTATGCTTACAAAAGTATAAAAGAGAGCGAGAGCGAGAGAGTATTGAATTTCTGTGCCTACTGTTGTTCACAGACTGACGATTAAGCATACATCAAAGAGGGCTAGAGAGGAAGTGCGCCTACCTAGTAAAAAATATATCTTGACTCAACCGATTGAAGCGTTCTCTGGTATGACAACGAGTTAACACAACGGCATGCTTTGTTGATTGATTAATTGTGAGTGAAATTTTTGTGTGTATAATGAAATCAAGAAAAAAGTGATTTTTGCAGTTGTCTGTTGACTGCAAACAATCCGCATTACCATTTAAAACAAGTTTAACGCGTTTGTAATGGAAATCCGTTGGCAGTGTTCGGCTCTAGCATACATCTTTTACTACTAGTAATGCAGAATGTGTGCACCTGTAAACCAGACTGTATGGCACATTTTCAGTCATACTGAAGGCAAAGTAATGAGGTAGTAATCCATTATGTAATGTCAATATTTGCCTATTGCTATGTTTGTGTGCTTGTGGCTGTCTAAGGCAAACGGCAAAAACAAAATCAACGCAATCGATAGTGCGCAAAACGATGAATTGCATTGAAGAGAAAGAGATAAGAGACATGTGACAAAGTTGTTGTTGTTGCAATTTCGTTCTGCTTAAGTTAGTTCATTCAAGTCTATAAAATTTGTTGACAGAAACTGATGTAGCATTTCAAAAATTAACAGCTTACAATTTGGCCTTAAAGCTAAGTACGAAGACGCTGAGCCCATCAAAGAATGAGCTACAGATAATTCTTAGAGCACATTCTCAGAGCGAGTACGAAGACACCAAACTGAACAAAGTTTAGTTCATTTTGGGTCTAAACGGTTTCACAAATATCAGTTCTTGGATACCGGTCGATTCTTTTCGGGGTCAATAAATCTCTTGTAAAAAATAAAATTATACAAACTTCTTTACTTGCTTTGATTTGCTGTTGATTTCTAGCAATTGAACTAAATTTTGGCTTGAAGATAAACAAAATCATTAAAAACAAAGTACAATAAGTGCTTACTTAACAAACTCGAAAGGAATTGTATTAAAAAAACCTTGTATATTATTTTGTATATTTTGCCTTCAGTTATTTAAATCAAATTAAAATAGTTCTTTAAGAAATTGAACCAAAATCGAGACACTATAAAACTGCCAGGTGTTTGGTAAAATAAACAGCTAAATTTAAAAGCTTGGCAAAACTTTCCATTTTAAATATTGTTGGAAAACAAAAAAAAATTGTAGTATTGTGAAACTGGTTTAAAAAAAAGAGATCTCCCTTATAAAAAGGAAATTGGATGCCAAAGGCAAATCATGTTTGAAAATATTTAATTGATAACTCAATTTTAAGTTAAAGTTCCATGGGCCTTCCTTTAAGCGCAGACCCAGAAGACCATGTGCAAGGAATGCTTTAATGAAAATCAATGGGACTTAAAAAAAAGAAGAAATTATCGCTGCAATTTGCAAGTTTATTTAATAAACAAACCAATTTTGAAATTGGCTTAAAAAAAAGAAGTAAATGAAAAACAAATTAAGATGTTGACGCTGCGAGCGCCAGAAAGGAAATGAGACGAAATAACTAAACTCGTAGAGATATCCAAAAATTTGGTAAAAACGAAAAGGCACAGCCTACTGAAGTCAAGCATGGCGGCATAATTCAATCCTTGCAAAGGGTATGTTGAAATTGTCCCGATGTTTGTTACGCATAGAAGGAAGCATTTCCAACAACATAAAGTATATATATATTCCTGATCAGCATGACGAGCTGAGTTGATTTAGCCGTGTCCGTCCATCTGTTTCTATGCTATCGCCACCAAACGTGGCACAAAGTCTTCTGGTACAAATACACTGCATATTTATCGAAACCGGCTGGATCGGTTGACTATAACATATAGCTGCCATAGGAACGATCGGTCGAAAAACTAGTTCTAGTGAGAAACACTTTTTTATTTTGAATGCAAACATCTCCAAACTGCTTTTCCATGATTCTGCCAAGTTTAGTCGAAATCGGACAACTATATAGTATAGCTGTCATAGAAAAGTAAGGTTAGAAAAGTAGTCTTAGTAGGAAAAACTTTTTTGTTTTCAATGTAAACCTCCTTAAAATTTGCAAATATATCTTTTATAAGCTTTCACACAATTCTTCAAAGTTTTGCTCAAATCGAATGACTATAGGTTATAGCTGCCGTAGGAATGATCGGTCGAGAAACTAGTTTTAGTAAGAAAAACTTTTTTGTTTTCAAAGAAAACGCCTCCAAACTTTGTATTTCTTAGTTTGCTATGCTTTTCCATGATTTCACCAAGTCTGGTTTAAATCAGACCTCTATATAGTATAGCTGACACGGAAAAGTAGAATCCGAAGAGTAGTTTTAGTGAGAAAAACTTGATTGTTTTCAATGGAAATGTTTTTTAGATTAGTTAGAAAACGTACTGCAAGGGTATACACACTTTGGCCGAGTGGAAGTTAACTTTTCTCTATTTTTAATTTTTTAATAAAAGTAATGGGTTTGGTTTTTGCGTGATTGTTCTTCAGCTAAGGTTACGTAGAAACAAATTTGCCTTGAATAGGTGAATAAAGATGGCTAAAGGAACCAGAAATATGAACTAACCTCGTTCTCTCTTCTCGTTCTTTTCTTTAACCTGACTTTCTGGGGCCAAGCGGACCTTTTATATAAATTCAACACCTGAAAATATTGTTGCCTCTTATTTTTGTGATCAAATGTTTCAAATGTTCTTGAAATGAGCAAACTTCGGCTCAACACAACCACCGC